>DWQX01003236.1:0-18527 GCA_018245475.1 Pharmacophagus antenor
TATATATATATATATATATAACAGGGGGCAAGATAAAATAAAACAGATTATAAAACAATACATCTAATTGCATTATAACATCTCTTATTAATATACAAAGGTGTCATTGTGATACAAATTAAAAACAATTTAAATACAACAAATACTTAACATAATACAGAGAACACAATACTAAAATAATCTACAATATGATGTGAAAGTTGTAAAAAAAATAAATATTTAAAATAATTAAATGCAACGCTTCTAACAACTATTAAAACTGCATTAAGGTTATTTATATGACATTTCGTAAAACATTTCCTAATACAAGACTCGTCGATAGTTAATGAATATTGTTTTAATAGAAAAAGATTCCTTTGAGTTGTTCTTAATAACCCTAGCCAGAACTGAATATCTGTTATATTCCATTTAACATCGCATTAGATTTGCTAATGTACTATAATGACTTTTGTGTACTATTATTAGTTTCTTCTTATATGTCTTATGAATACAATCACGTTCCACAGTCGTTACGAGAATTATTTACGAAACAAGACATTTAACACAGTCTACAATTGTTAAAAGATACACTCGTTCAATAATTTATTGCTTGCTATGACAACCTCTTTACTAATCTGGATAAGTCACAATTTTCAACAATATTAATTATACTAAACTAATAGAATTATAATTTTCTTAAGTTTAAATATGACAGTTTTATAGGATTAATTACAACAAATTTATCGAACTCTAATATCTACTCTATGAAATTCAATGAGGTAATGATGCAAGGGATGTTTTTATCGATACAAAGTTTTGTAAAATGTTTTAATGAAATTACACCTGAAAAATTTCTTAAATATTTGTTTCAACGGGCTAAGGCGATGATACTTATAAATCGCAAAGCTGTTGCAAATATTATATGAATTATAGTATAAAAGTAAAAGGTTGAAATATAAATTATTTTGCTATTGAACTATATTGTGACCTTAATTCCAATATGTATGCTTGGATTAAACTTTAATATGTGATTTTAAAGTGAGAATATGATTTATTTTCTTCTGAAAAGTTCGAAATTATTAAAAAAACACTAAATATGTGATAAATGTATTGTTTTTTGTAGTTAAATAAAGAAAATGCTTTTTATTCTGATTCTGTTTCCCTCTATCATCATATTAACTTGTTCATGTTCTACACAGGATATCTATTATGCGACGTTTAATATACACTATGCTCTCTTTCTATATTACAGCTTTTTATATATTGACTAGATTAATTAATATTGCTGTTCTTAATTTTAAGACTAAGGTGTGAGCATGGCAATAGCATTGTTCAATTTTCTTTTTTAATTTTGTCTTTATATTTAATTGTTTAGAACATTTTACCTATTATTACTTGGAGTGAAAGATACTTATAAACATTCTTAGACATACCCATTTTAAATATCATATAAAAATTGCACCAAGTTATATAATTTAATTCGACAGTTTGGTTACTTTACTAACTTTGCGTTTAATAGTAATTTACACAAATTAATAACAATATTTTAATAAGTACGACGTACGTTTTATTTAAATTATAAATAGCAGTTACATAATGTAAATAAAATGTAAAGTTATTGTTAATTAATTTATAATAATAGGACGTTGTAAAGTGACATAAATCAACTCTTGAATTAAGAAACCGAAATTTAATATATCATCACAATTTTTATGATTTTAATCTATACTCTTACTCATTAAACACTACAGGATTAGAGGTTATAAATGTATTCCATGTCTAAAAATGTTTACAACTTATCATCACAACAATACCTGGTGCGATTACAGTATTTATTATGTTCTACTAGCAGCAATATTTATTGACTTGAACACGCACACGAGCACACCAATCAAACATACAAGTTTCGGACGGTATAGCATTACAAATATAAATACAGCCAGTATAAAATAAACATAATCTTTTTATTATGTATGTTATGTCTATATTTATACTGACAGCGTTATATATTAACTAGTTACAAGTAACCGTAAATAAATATTAACTTAATTCAATAAATCACAATTACATTTTAAGGATTGGTCTTTTTGTTAATCATTTTTAAAGATGGTAGTTATAAATATTTCCGATATATAATCATTATGAGGACATTACAACAGGTCACGGAAACGACTAGATTATAAAGCAGAGACAAAAGCATTAATATTACATGATCTAAATTTTAAACTGACTTATAAAATTAAAGAGTATAATTTCTCATCTTTTTTAAAAATTATTAAAAAAAACATATTAAGTATATCGTGATAATAACTAAACAACAGTCACTTTATTATCTACATCACAGAATACAAAATTATATTTAAAAAAAGATTATACTCAATCTTTTCTTAAAACTTTTTGAGAGGAAAAGGGACAATTTAACTAAATTCATGTGTCTATTAGTTAATAGACAAATATTAATATTTTGCAATCTGAAAATGGTTATGTGCTGATTTTGAACAGCTTTCTTCAACAAAAAATTTAATGTACATCTAGAACATAATTTGTATTATTATATAAATAAATATCGGATATTACTGTGAATATTGAACATTAACAAATTCAATTTCTTGATACCCAGCTATAACTGGGAGATGCTTCTTAAGCATTAAGTCGATCCATTGTTAGCTACTTTCAGGTTTGCAATGTGGAATAAATAAATTAATAGGAGAGATAAACTTACAATACACTTGAGATCATATTTGTTAGATACAATCTATATTTATTTTTATAATAATCTGTATAAGAAGGAAAATAACTGAGGGCGAAAATATACTATAGCAATTTACGAATATTCCTCATTTTTTTATAAAGAAGTTAGGGAAACGAACAAGTCATCCGCTTAATGGTAAGCGATCACCGATGTTCAAACACTAGGTAGCCATAATTGCGTTGCCGACTTAAAATCTATCACTAGTTTGTGTTGGACAGTGTGTTTGTTTGACAGGATTAACTAAGCTGAAATTGTTATTGTTACCAATTTCCTATTTAGATTTTAATTTTTTCAGTCAAATTCCATAAAGGTAAAAACTCGACAAACTAAGTTTAATTTTTGAAATGATTTTTTGCCTATAACATAAAGTATTTTTATACAAAACCGTTATATATAGGTATGTGAAGAGTAATATAACTGTGGAGTATTTAACATAAAGTTGTATATTTAATATGTATTTTGTTACTAAGAGGCAGCGTTTCATCATTATTATACTTTTTTTTATTAGTATAATAATATAACCACTACTGTGTAAAGAAATGGCTATGGTTAGTTAAATAGATTAAAGTTGCAATATTGATTTTATGTAAAAATTCATGTAATCAAGGTTTCTACTACTGAAGTTATATAAAATATCCACTTCTTTTAAACAATGTGATGTTACTTGTCATAAATAAATTGGTATTCCTTGTTGATGATTAGAAACGTAATCATTTATATGTGTATATATTTATACGATTATTTATATATATATAAATTTGTACACAATAATATTGCTGTATGTCAATATTTCTTACAATATGTCAATAATAAATAAATTTATAGCAGTGAATAAATAAATACAATATTTATTAAATAATAAATATGTAAACATTAAACATGTATAAGTTTTTGAAAAATAGACAAGCTGGATTTTTGTTGTTTTAAAAAATAAGTACTTAATGTAGAAAATTTTGAAAGTAAAAAAAAAGGTTTGACAAAAACGATTAAGATAAATAATATATGGCACAAAAGAGGTAAAAGCAAGAAACTTATAATGTACACTAAGTATGTAAAACTATAAAAATATAATCTTATAAAACCTCCCATATATAATGATTTTTTTAAATGCCACATGCCTTAATGCACATGACATGGAAGTCGTAAAATTTCACAACAAAATTTACCCAGTTAAAATATTATGCTTGTGACTATGTACTGATAGCTTAATTCGCACCATCAAGAAATAGCATAATGATGCTACTTTAATATGAGTGAAACAAGACATTAAACTCCGTCAACAATCATTAAAAAATAATTAATTTGCTTTCGGATTACGAAAAAGAAGAAACATGAGAACTATATATACATAATCATTGGATTCAAAGTTATGTTTCTTACAATAAGTGTAATACTGTACTACATAGATGTAGATGGATTCATTTTAATAACAATTTTTTTTACTACTCAACTGTAAAGGATACACCTGTACCATGAACATCATCTATAAATAGGGACAAGCATTATGACCTGTTAATGTTATATTATACATTATGGTTTCCATAAGTAACATTGATCTTTTTGCATCAAATTGACTGAAATTAAATAGGCATTTGTACAGTTTATAAATTTTTAACTGAGATTGTCGCCTTTGAATATTATTCAATGATAAGACATCTTGGTAGGTGTTCGTGAAGATAATCATAGAGCTCTGGGGACACCCCAGGACAGTTCGTAAGTTCTAACTCACGTAATTGCCTTAACTGTATGAGACTGGAGAGTCCACCTGAGGTTAACAACGGACATCCTAAAAACAAAAAATAAAATTACCATAAACATAATTAATTTTACGAATATTTATTTACAAATTTTTGCTATCAAAGAACAGCTGCATTGATTGTAAGATATTTTTACTCATCAATAAGCTTTATAGGCATATTAAATCCATCAAATTGTACTGTACAATATGAAAGATATTGCAGGGAGTTTATTTACCATACAAAGTTGAAATTACAATAATCACTTGCTATACACATTTTTTTATATGTAATGAAGAATGTAGTATACTTTTAATTTTTTTTTTAATATATCTTGATCATATTACTTTTGTATGTAAATGATTATCACATTTGGTGAGACTCTTACAATTGAAAACTATAACCATTAGGTACAGTTAAAAAAAAGAAATAGCATTATCAACATATTAGCATTTTCAACGTGGTAAAGCCACGCAGCGGTTTGATTGGTGAAGTACAACGGCTTCGCAGAAGATCAGCGTTAAATAGAAATGTATACTTCTGTTTTTCGTTTTGGGAGCTCATGTTGCCGGAAGCCTCCTTCCCCTTCCCCCACTATTCCTCTCTATGACATTGCAGCGGAATTAAAAGACTACCCTAGGAGAGTACCAACATCTATGTTGTTGGAGAATCCCTCACTGGGTGTCCCCGCGCGCCGATCGTTTTGTGGGGTTGGATCACAGATTCTCAGTCTGCCCCTCGTATTCTGGGGAGGGCAACCGCAATAGGCGACGGCGATCACTTTGCATCAGGGCAACCGCTCGTTCCTTTGCCTACTCTTCCTATAAAAAAAAAGTATGAGTTATTCTTTCTTTTACCTAATTTTCTTTTCTAAATTATTTTCATCCCTAATTACAAAGTGATACAAACAGCTACTACATTACAAAAAAACAAATTATGATCATTGCATACAAGCAGGAGCTTAAAACCATATAGATCTATTTATCTTAATAGATGTGAAAGGATCCAAAAATAAAATATTAACACATTATCGACCGGTGACGAAAAAGAAATTCTCTCATCTTGTTGTTTTTCTCGATAAACTAATTACCGCACAGGTTTTTCTTTTCATTTTACAATGAATGTGTAAAGTTAAAAAACTAAATAATCGTCTGAAAGTTTGTCTCTCAATAGGCATCTGCTACAAAAGTTAGAATAACACCCACATTTGGGGTGAGCGGCGAGGACGAAAATCCTAAAAATCGGCTACCAGTCGATAAAGTGTAAAAAGACAAGGACAATGGATTACCTGCTAGCGAGAGCAGTTGCAAAGAGCGCATTCCGCACAAATGTTGCACCCCGAAGTCGCGCAATTGTGAGCACCAGCGCAGGAACAATACCACAAGTGACTGCATTGTGCTAATGTACCCAACACCTATGTCTGTTATGTGAACACATCTAAAAAGTATTAAGTTTATATTTAAGTATAATATAAAAATATATGTGAAGAGAGAATATATTGAATTATATTAATTGATTTTATTAAAACATATACGAGTATTTATTCTCCTCGATTGAATTATAGTTACATAGAATATGATTATGTTTTAATTTAATAGGTATTGTTTTGGCATAAATGTGATTCATCACATCACTAGTAAGCTCTGGAGGCGTAAAGTACAGGTGTGGCAGGATTTAAATTCAAAGTATATTTATTGAATTTCATTAGGCCTGTACAGGCTCTTTTGAGTAGTCAAAATTATTCTAACACAGGTTCTAAATACTACTCTCCTGAGAAAAACTAGGCAAGAATCTCAGGGAGACTACAGCCATATGGCCATACTGCAGCATATGGCATACTATCAAAATTTTTAGTCTTCTATTTTTGTGCGTTTACTGTAGTATCGATTATTAGAGTTTCTAACACAGGCTGTTCGACCAGATGATAACTCAAGATACCTGTCTAATGTCAGCTCCTCTAAGTGATTGAGATCACAGGCGATGTACTCCAGGGCATTGTCGGTTACTCGCGGGCACCAGCTTAGGTCCAGGCTGCGTAGACGGGGTAAATTTTCAGCCAACAATTCAATTCCTTCATCCGTCACCTTACTGCAACCGCTCAGTGACAGCACCGTCAGATTAGGTAGTGAGTGAACTAATTAATTGAGAGAAAAATAATTATTTAAAAGGATTAATATTGAAACCTAGCTTCATTAGATTGTGTATATACATAAATATATGTATATACATAACTAGTACTATTATGAAACCCCCGATAGGGGAACTGGGGTACCACTACTTAAAAAATAACAATAATTAAAAAATATGTACCTATGTTAACAATGCCATGATTTGTAAGCTCCCAGCAACTGTGAAGACGTAGTACACTCAATGAAGCGCTCTGCTTGGGTGAAAAATAACCCAATGCTGCATCAGTCACATGGTATGCTTGCAACGAAAACTCGTAGAGAGAAGGCAAAAGCTGTGCTACAGCACCCACCTATATATATTTTATTTCATGTTAACAACCTAATACCTATATAGTTATTAATAACACATGTACTATGTAATAGCAGCAAGTGTTATTTTACATAATGATTAATACTTACAGCTTCATCAGCAATGTTAATGCAATCACTAAGCGTGAGTGAAACTATACGCGGAGTTAAACATGCCCATAAACCAGCTTCTGTTATTTCATTGCAGCCAGTTAATTCTAATTCGAAAAGTACCTAAAAATAAGATAGCTTAATGAATAATACACAACCTTAATAATAACTTTTTTCCCCACGTCAAATTGAAACCAACCTGCAAATGATCTAATATAGTTTCCAATCCCCTATCAGTTATAGTGCAGCCTTTTAAACTAACAGCATGTACATGATGAGCAGAGAGGGGAAATTGTTTAATGAATTCGTTAATGTCGTCATCAGTTGCAGAAACAAGCGCAACCCCCCGTATTCCTCTTCTGACTATGGAATTGTAAAACCTCTGCATGCAACATGTTGAAGCAGACCGAAGTTCACGGCAGTCCAGCGATGCAATCAGTCCGCTCCACCAGCGAGGCGAAGAGTATAGGAGGTCTCGCCATTTTGTGCATACTTGTGCGAGGTTGCGTCGTTCGTTTGCGTTAAAATACAAAAAGAATTTTTCTAAAAATTTCTCATCGAGAATATACTGGGCCCAGAGTATGGGACGTGGATCGGGTCGTCGTCGTCTAGGTACACGTGGAGCGGCATGTGCCGGACCACAGAGGGCGTTAGCCACTCGCTCCACCACTCCAGGCGAGCGTTTCCGTCCTCGCAGTCCCAACCCAGTGATACGACGTGACAGCTCCGCAGAGGCGCGCTCCACCACACCCTGCGCCGAAACTGAGGACATCTTCACGCGCACGCGTCGTATGGTGTCCGCCGGCCGCCCGCCGCCCGACCCTGCGCCACCCGCACCCTGCTCACAGCCTGCCACCGCGCTGATAAACAAATTGGATACAAATAGACTATTTACATATTTCTGGCTATCATTAACATATGGTTAATTTGATAGATCAATAAAATTTAACACTAAGGAAACTATAAGGTAAAGACGCGAATGGGTGTGTGTGTATTAGAGGACAATGCAGAACAGTATCAACTATAAAAAATGTGTATTTTCTTGCTCATATCCATTCAAATATGTTATAACAATTATGTTTGAGTATAAGCATTGTATTGTATGAAATGCACATAGTAATATTCCTGTGCAAAATCTAGAACCTATAACACATTTATAAATCAGGAAAAAAAATAATAAACATACCCACTTATTTTCTCTTTTTTTAACTGCTTATTGGCTAACATGTGGTCTTGATTCTACCTTGTGTTATGTTAATGGCAAGTAATGAGTCTGTGTATTTTCTGTTAATCAATAAAACTATCAACAGATAAAGCCTAGTGTGTAATTCAAATAAATTGTTCGTTAATATTGAGAATCACGTAAAATCATTGTTATATAAAATATAACAAAAATAAGGATTGGAGTCTCAAGTCTATAATAGCTATAGATTATGTAATAACAAATTAATACTCTAAAGAAAATAGTATATTATCCGATATAATTATTTTTTTTTATTTCAGGCTAAAAATTATCGATTAAATAACGTTTTGTCATTTCTTAATACTATAACATAAAAAACAATATACACAAACACAAAGTATCCAACAATGCATATACAAATTCAATTATCAATAAAGTAATTAAAACATATATAAATATTAATGAATTGATATTATAAAACAGATTAGATAAAAATAGTAAAATCAATATTTTAAAAAATGCACTAAATAAATGTTCAAGTATTAGGTCAATTTTTTCGAGAAATATTTTTTTTTATTAAAGTAAAAACAAAATAGTTTACATTTTTATCTTTATTTCAGGTATTACAGAAAATACAATATTTTAAATAATAAAATACAAATTATCAAAAATTGTACTAACCTATAAATATCGAACAAAGAGAGTAATAGACTTCATTTCTATAATATTATTAAAACTTTCCACTTTTATGTTTTACAAGATTCTTTGGAAGTAAAAAAATTAGGGGTTACGCAAAATAATATTACAAAAAGATATGATGCTGACAGCAGGACACATCCATAGAGAATAAATAGTACATTAAAAGTAAAGAGCATTAAACTTTCAGTTTTATTAGAATTTTTTATTTTTGGGAATCACAAAATATTTTGAAATTAAGTTGTTTAGATTTAATCTATCGTACTTATAATTTCTGTACCTTAAATAAATTGAGTTTTATGTTGTTTCTCAGAATATTTCAAAATTCATGGTAACATTGAAAAAAACATGCTTTAACGCTCAGGTTTCCAATTAATCATCTTTTTTTGATTCTTTAACAAATTTTGTGCGTTATTGATGATTCTATTTTTCATAAGAAAGATTTGACCTCGGGGTGGAATAAATATGTATTTTGCATTTGTTCAAAGTTTGTTTTTTTTTAAGTTTTTTATTACAGCCAGTTTTATTTTTGTGTAAAACCCGCTTGTGTAATCAAAAATTATTACTTGATATGTTTAGATTCAAAAGGAAAGGGTAAAAAATCCTTTCGCAAAAAAAAACGATATTGGCGATGTACGTGTTACCGTAAATTAACAATAAAATAATAGTAATAAATTATTATTTACCCATGAATGTACATTGATTATTTTTTAAAGATTACTTCTGCCAAAATAATTCATTTTAAACGTGTCTGTCTATGCAAAAATTACTAAACGGATTTTTATGAAATTTGGTACACTACGTTATTAATAAGAATATTTTAAATTCCTTCAGGATATCAAATTTTCTATACTGTTATTAACTATGCCATCATCGTAGCTGAGACCAGTTTGTTAGTAACAAATTCTATATAATCGTCTATAATTTAGACTGCAGATTAAATTAAACATTATAAAAAATTTGAAACATGAAATTAATGTTCGAGCGTAGAATATATTTATTTCTTCAGTTATTTGTTATTCAAATACGTATTAATCTTTACTTTGGATAAATCATCGACTCAACGTCAAGATAGCTGCAAAGAAGCTAAGTATCTGTAGAGAAGCGCAGCTATTCTTCAAACAAGAATAATTTTAACCTTGTACAGTCCTTTTCATGAAAGAAGTCCTGAGGTGATTTTTGGAACTAAATTTGACAGATCGGTCATGTCATTTATCGATTTTATCAAGTTCGTTAGTTGTGATAGATTTTTGTGAGTGTTTAACTAGCTTAGTGCATTTTAAAAATTGTTTACAATGCCAAAAGAAATTATATTGAAGGTGAAAGAGTTCTGTGAAGCGGAAAACAAAAGAATCAAGTTGTTTAAATACTACTAAACAATGTTCGGAAGAGAGTCGCCGCCATAACAGATACTTTTAAGAGTTGCCATATAATCATTTTTTGCTGTTTTGATGGGACTTTTATGATATAAATTTATTTTTGCAACAAAATTTAACAAATACATAACGTGATGAAACTAGGTAACTGAAATTAAAACATATTTTACATAGTACACAAGCGTGTAAACTTAAAGTTACTGTTATTTTTAACTGTTCATTATTTAATGCAGGTGTGTCAGAGAAAACTGTAACAAGAATTACACAAGAAGGTAAAACAGCGGCGAGTACTTCCAAAAACATTGTCACCCCTGGGAAGAGGCGCCCGCATCCGAAAAAGTTCAATTTAGACGGGTTCTATTTGTACACTATCCGGCAAAAAATTCAGTTTTTACGTTATGCCTAAAGAATTACCAACATTGGCTAAATTACGGGTAGCTCTGAGAGGAGAGATCAATTTTCAGAGAAGCATCACAACATTGCATAGGATATTAAATAAGATTGGTTTCAAGTACAAGCGATGTCAATTCAGACGAAATTACTTATGGAACGTCACGACATTACCGCATGGCGTGCGAGATATTTAGATGAAATACGGATAAATCGCACTGTGAAAGAACGACTCGTATATTTAGGTGAGACCTATATACACAATACTTATCATACAAAAAGTTATTAGTAGAGTGAGGAGGAGCCAGGAATGTTCGTTTGAGTCATCAGGGAGTCGCTGGATAATCGCTCATGCGGGAACAAAAGATGGATTCGTAAATGGTGCACTATTAATGTTTAAATCCCAATCAAAGTCCTCAGATTACCACGGTGACGGAATAACTAATAGCTAATCTACCTGAAAGGTCGCATGTGGTAATGGACAACGCTACTTACCATTGCACTCATTTAAACGAAGCCTTCAATGTGCAATATAATAAGTAGTAAGCAGGGATGGCTCCGGCAAAAGAGTATATATTTCGAAGACACCTGGAGAAGAGCTGTGCTGTTTAAGCTGATCAAACAAAATGAAGGTCCACCGACATTTGCTGTGGATGAATTATTCGCTCACGGACACGAAGTATTAAGGTTGCCTTACCTTGCCACCTCAACCCGATTGAGAAAATCTGGAGCCTTGTAAAAATATGGCGGATAAGAACGTGGCACAAGATCCAAAAAAAATTGTAAAATTATTACGGCGGAAGATTGGATAGCTCAGTGCACGCATGTCGAACATTTAGAAGATGAATATTTATAAAGTGACGGCCTTATGGATGAAGAGATGGACCGAATAATTATATCTACGGCTAGTGATACTGAAACAGAATCTGATTTTGTTTCCATCCACTCTTAAGACTGATATTCCTATGGCCGCTGATCACAAATATTCAATAAAATTCTGAATAAAAAATTACATATGCTAAATGTAAATATTTTTACTCAAAAATGGCAACATTATGTCTCGCGACAACAGCGCTAAGTCTGGGAGACTTATTCCATGAAAACGACTATACATAACGGCGGTCCGGTTATATCTGCAGTCTGTTATGACATTTGGGCGGGTGCTGCCAAATCTTGACTTGGGAAAATGCAAACCAGCAGGCAAGAATCGTTACAAGTACCAATATTTAGCGGACTGTTTTGATTATTTCACTGAATATAATTTATTGCTGTATTCTTAAATTGACAGGTTGTCAAAAACTTTTTGAATAGTTAAAATAAATGTATAAATTAAATAAAGATACTTTTGCACATTTTTAAATTAACTGTATGTACAGTTAAAACTTATAAAAGTTTTGTTTATAATCTATGGAAGAAAAAAGTAATCTTTATTTTGTCGGTTATGGGCTAACACTTGGCCTCGATTTCACCTGATGTTAAACGACAATGAGGCCATAGATGGTGGTGAGGCGTGATCGCCCAGAATAAATCTAGCTCTCACATTTATGACTACCGGAACCCAACAATACTGTTATGGCAGCAGGTTAATAATTAGGGTGGTAAGCTAGACAGAAAGGTTTGAAAAACCCTACCACCATCCTAACTCCACAACTCCTGTGGCCCGGGACATTCGCGTTAAAAGCCAAGTGGGTAAACCACTGCATCACGGAGGCAGTCAATCAATCTCGTTTGTTAATTAGTATTGTGGTTCATACTGCCTCAGCTTGAAAGTACACTATTGATAAATTACGTGACAAAATAGATACACCTATTTGTTTGACGATATTGCACGATTTGTTGGGCCATGCTAACATTTTTTTGGAACTATGATATATTGTATTTAGAGAGTATAGCATATCACTTATTATCAGGTGCAAATTCAGATGGTGTAGGCATTTGTTATAGAAAAGTATTTATGTTAGACATCTTAAGTACTATATGTGGTATATTAATTACATAAATAATATACTTTCATACAGCAGACATTACAGGTGGAAAACACAATATGTTAATTTCGATAGGGATATTTTACCTGAGAAAATAAGTCTGCCAGTAAAACCACTGCAATCAAAATTACAGTACAATAAAAAATAATGTTCCTATTACTAACACTATATAACGAAACAGGAAATTGTAAATAAATTAAGTACATGGTTGCAGGTACTTTTGTACGCTTTATTGCAATAACACAGTCTTACAAAACAAAATCAATGATACAATGGATAAAACGATGGTAACTTCAAATTATATTCATAAATCACATAAAATTACTTCACCTTGTCAATAAACCATATTTCAAAATGTATGTAAAATTACACTAGTTTAATAAAGAATGAACTATTGCACACTAGTCAGTAACCATGAAAATAATTTTAAATCAAAATCTATTTTAGCCTTTTTTTAATACCCAGGTTAAAGTTACAGCTATATAAAAATAAATGAAATTAAATTAAAACCGCACATAGCACCTCCATTATAATTTTGTAACATAAATCTAAGATAAATTAATATTTATACACATTTACACAACATTCCATATGAAAATGGTTATGTTTGTAATGATTTTAAAGTTATAAAGTTACGAATTTTAAAAGCAGTTTACTGTTAAAGTGATATTATGATAGTCCATTTCACTGTATCAATGCCAGAGCCAAATTTGATATGGAATGTTCATTAAAAATCATTAGATAAAGCTCTAGATGATGAAGTTTAAATTAAATTTTAATGCAATCTTAAATTTCTTTTTTTTGAGTTAAATTTCGAGAAAAAAAGATTTCTTAATTCTCATATTAAGCAAATTTCAATTATTATTCCAAATATTAGAGAATTACTGTTAGTTTTGCAATTTTCTAACAAAAAACATTAACAAATTATTGTAAGTGTTAATGAAATATAATTGAATTTTAGGGTTTTATAACAGCAAGTTCATAAAAATTTTATTGAGGATTATTTGTATAAATTGCATATTTACACAAATAGTCGGTAATAAAGTTAAATTGACTCTGACATACAGTGTAAAAGCATCAAATTTCATTCTCCTTCAGTAGTGTTGATTTTTTAACTTTGTACTATAAAACACTACTTCAGGACCTAGAACAAAAAAAAGTTGTTGATTGTATGCAGCCAATTTTATACTTAAACAATCTAGTGTATCAGTTACACAATACAATTTAATTTACTTAGTTATTTCACGTACATAAAATTTCGACTTCTATTTAACTAAAATACATAGCATAATAATTCAAAAATAATTCAGTAGTATGGTCAACTCAAACAAACATTTATTTTAGAATGAAACATAACAATTAATTTCGTTGTAGTTTCAGTCTTGTTATTTGGTCCTGAAATAAAATTTTCGTCAATAGCTTTATTTAAAAAATATTGTTTACACATATGTAACTAGTCTGGCCATAAATACTGTTAGATAAAAACTTTTCTTTTTTCAACTTTTCAATTATTTTGAATTTGGAACAAGTTCATTATCAAATTTCAATATAGAATGGGATGTTAAAGAAAATAGGATTGCAGTGAACGTGAACTTTACATGAAGTGTGTATGGAGTCGTCGTCATATTCCAGACACTACAAAAGCTTGATATCAACCGCACAATACCATATTTTTGACAATATATTTTCTGCATACAAGTTAGTTGTAAAACAAAGACTATATGCCACAAAAACAATGTAAAGGAGGAAAAAGATAAACAAAAAAAGAAATCGTCTAGTTATTACGGCGTTAAATCACAGTGAAATATCTATTAGGACCAGTTACTTCCTGCTGTGACACCTTGTAATGTGAAAACATAAGTTATACTTACGAGTGCAGTTCAGTGGTAGGGCTTTAGATATGAGTCGGTAGAAGCGAGGTCTCGGCGCAACCAGGCCGCGTTAAGACGCACTGTTTCCAGCGCCTGCTGTACCGAGCGCTCGGTGCCTGGTGAATGGTGCCCATCGAAAAACTCTTCGATTTCTTGAGCACAAGCCTCTGACGCAAAGTTCTCAGTTGTAGATTTCACGAGACGCGCCAGTAAGAATCCGCCCTGTAAAAAGTTTAACAATTCATAAATTATTCAATTATATAAATATTATTTTGTAGTTGAATGGAACACTTGAGTTTTAGCATTGTAAAATCAGCCATAATTCTGTTACGCATTAAGCGGAAGAGTATACAATGTATAATTTTCTAATATATATAAAAAAAATCTTTAGTCTAAAGATAAAAGCAAACACTAACTTTTTTATCGTTAATAGGCTACACAGCTTGGCTTCAATTTCAAATGATTTTGAACGATCATGAGGCCATAGATGATAAAGCGTGCGTCGCTCTCACATATACGACTTGTGAGTTCAAAACACCCTACTGCCATCCAATCTACACTACTGATATGACTTTACAATCAAGCTAAGGACCTCTATGTAATAAGACAATAGGTAAGCCACTGTGCCACGAAAATAATTTAATTTGTCATTTTTATGGTGTAAATACTTTATTATTCGTACATAATAAAAATATGAATACAGTATGATGACTCAAAATCAAAATTTCCTTTATTTAAGTACCACTAAAACTAGAAGTGCAATTAATAAGAGGATATATTAGAAAATATAATATTAAAACAAAATTAATAATAGATCATCACCTGATATCTATCCATAAACTTCTGCCAATTGTCTTTGAAAAATTGCCAAGCAAGATCACGTCCATTCTTACTTACAGCTACAGATACAATTACGAACACAGTATCTTGAGATCTGACTTCATCCTGTAAAACAAATTGTTTTTATATTCATAATACAATAGTTGCATTATATACCATAAGGAACAATATTCTACTATTAACATGTTCCATGCCAGAGCGATTTTGGAAGATTTTTCTATTGCATACTTGGGAGGATGATATGTGAACAAATTTTTTTTAATAATTTATTCAGTCATTAATAATTTGACTTATTCTCCATGCAGATTAAAGTTGTAACTATTTAAAAATAAAATAATTATTTAAGAAAACATGTAGTAAAAACATTTTCAAAACATACTTCAGGGTGGGTCGTATACTCCCGTGGCATGGAATGTGTTAATAATTTGATCTAAAAATGTTATGTCTCTTAAGGGAGATAACTAACTATTACGTTAACAAAACTATTTTATATGTGAAAGATTCTTTTGCCAATGGACAGTAATATTTTTTGGTATATCCCAGGTGTTAATGAGAGTAACAGTGATTGCTTACTGTCACATAACCACTTACTCTCTAGTTAAATAATTGTTTAGTTCTAACTGCCTTATAAGTTAGACTGGGAGGTATAAGACAGTCTCAGTTTTACAATGAGTTAACGATTTTTTTTAACATACAGATATAGCAAAGTCGAGGACACGTTTGAGAAGTGAGGGATCTTTAACGGCACCAAGCGCTCGGCTGATTCGGTCTTTTTCCTCGTGCAAATCGGCCGCACGGTACAGCTCCAGGAATCGATGGAACGTAGCCTCATCCGCTTCCGCCAACACTGCACGGTAGCATGCTGAACGTAAATCCGCTGGGAGTGTACACACTCCAGTTGTATGTTTCTCAAAACTGAAATACATTTTTTTCATATGGTTTCCTATCGCACGTTTGTATAAATTTAGTTAAATACATAAATTCTGAAATCAGGTAAGACTATCCTTTCTTATAGGGGATGCCACCAATTGATGACTAAAGGAAGATAATTTGTGTGTTATTGGTGGCATTACCATTGTGTAATATTTGATATTTTTTGAGTTTTTCTATCCTTCTATCAAAAACATTAATCTGTTTTTGTAATAGTGAAATCTATAAAGAATTTTTAAGTTATCTTATTTTTTACTGTTTCTAATTTATGCATACTTGTGTCCATCTCTCATCCTGTTTGCTTAAGATGTCTAAGGATTAAACTAAAATGCTAGCATGGACTTTGCCATACACTTGTATTCTCTCTATTAACACAAATATTTAAACGAATATTACAAAATTGCAGTGATATTGTATTACAGATACAAACAAAATGCTTGCTTGTTTATGATTAGAAAATTTCTACACTCATATACAAAAACACTTACCGGCTTTTTGCCTCTCTAATAGTTTCAGGGTCCTCAAAACTGATCATTTTGTTTAATACTAAACTTCTTAGAAGTGTATCAAGGTGACTTTCTTTTTCTTCTGCGTCCCAGCCTAATCGTTTAGTGACTGTAGAGAAAAGTTTGCGCCCATAATTTTTTAAAGGTTTATCCAAAGCTGTGTGCGAAAAGAGGGCACTCAGTTTAGATAAACAGTTTGATATTGAGGACCAAACAGTGAAGTTGTTTTCATTGTTGAATGCTTCCATGAGTTTTAAGGACTGTAACAAGAAGCACGTAACGGTATGTGTGAATACTAATATATCGTTATTTTAACAAATATAAAATATATGAAATACCTCAGCAGTTTGAATATGACCAGCTTGGACAAGTGCAAAGCAATCGTCAAGCAAGCCCAGTCGGTCCAGAGGAGGCAATGAGCCATCGCGAATAGCAGTCACCAATTGTTCCAACATAACAGGGGGATAGCGTGTACGGTAGTAACCCACCTATGAGACAAATTTAACTATAGTTACTCGTAGAAATTAATAGAACATTTCAATCACATTCTATATTAACCATTAACATACTTAAGCCTTTTAGCGCTATGAACCTTAACACACGTTTTCCCATAACCATTAATTTTAATATTATATTTGCATAATGAAATAAATGGTTATTAAGACTTCTCAAGGTAATATATAGGTCATAAATAGTTTATTTCAGTTACCATTAATATACTTGGAAGATGAGTCTTCATTAATTGTGCTCTAATTTAAAAGTATGCAGGCTATGGTAGGTTTTTCGTAATGAGTAGGCAGCACTCAAAGGTTTAAACAAGATCAGGATATTTTGTTCTATTGTGCAATATGCAATATATATTCTTAAAAATAATTGAATATAAAACGTAAAGTTTTAAATTTTAACCACTATAGGAAAGTCAATTTAATAGATAATAATTATTATGGGAGGTTTTTATCACCTTGTTAAAATGATAAACAAAAGAATTAGATTCTTAGATTTGGTAAATATATTTCCCTTAAATGTACAAAGGCTCACATATACTTATTAATCAAATAAACCGAATGTATTAAAATTTTAGTTAGTAGTATTTCATATTTATTGTATCTTACAGTCCCTGGATTGAGTTTGACCCATGAACTCTCTGCAACATTTTCCAACACAACTTCCTGTGATCTTTTATCTAACACAGTTGAAAGCGCGATCTGTAAAAAAAAACACATTTTGATCTAAACAAAACAATTTTATTACAATACTTATATTTTTTAATTAAGATCTACAAATGCTGCCTAAATTACATATTTTTAATAAATAGTACACTACACTACTCTAAGATAATCCAATATTAACTTTTACCACTACAGCTCAGCATTATCACTTTATACTGGGATTAAACCATAGTATTTTGTCTGTAATGAGAATTTACAAAGATTACATAAGGTCACAACTATACTAATGATAAAAAAATTTTACATTGTAATTTCCTGATGTTACATTAAACATTGAAGGAGATGGTTTCTGTACAGTAAAAGGGTCACACCCACAAGCTTCATTTTCTTGTCTATTAACTAAGAACTTCCGATGATACTGTTTACACAAGATATAAAATTTACCATTAATAAAAAAAACACGTTCCTATGTATATATATATATATATATGTATATGTATATATGTATATATAAGTGTATACCTCT
>DWQX01003237.1:0-18522 GCA_018245475.1 Pharmacophagus antenor
CTTTACTATTATAGAAAACATCTCCAATTAACATTAGGCGGTATTGTGGTCAAGTTCGAGTGAAAATCTAAATTAAATGTCTTAAAGCCAGTTATACGTTAGACACTATTTTCAAAGTGAACCACGGAAGCCATACGTGTGAGAGCCTCAATGTTCTAAGCAAGCACGCATCATCTACATAACTGTCATATAACATCAAGTGATATTGAGGTAAAGTATTAAACCATTGTTGATAAACAAATATATGGAATGCTTCAGAGCCTGAAATCACTGTGGGGCTTACATTAGTTTAATTATGAATATTTTTCCAAAGATTTTATGTGATCACTTGTACTGTCAAATTCTCTACCGGCCCATTGATGCGATGGTAGTAACCCTGTCTCTTACACCAGAAGTTGCGGGTTCGAATCACGCTTAAGACAATAATTAATGTGATGAACATTTGTGTTTCTTTTGTTGTTGTTGTTAATATATATTTAAATATTTATTTTTAAATTATGTATGTGTGTATACCTGTCTCGGATAACCCGTACTGCGGGAGCTGCTTAACTATCTTTCTTGGGATCAGAGTACTATGTGTGCAAAATGTCCCCGATATTTAAAAAAAAATACGTAATGATGTTTTTTTATTAAATAAAAAAATTTTGTTTGCTAATTTCCGCTTCATTTAATTGCAAATATTACGTTTATTAATAAAATACAACCTAAACGCGTTGAGTGACACTAGACGTGGCATCCGCATATGTTACGGGTTCGACAGCCCGACGTCGAATGAATGGAGGGGCTTGCGACGTCTTCTTATATTCGTATACTTTCACTAAATTTGTCAACTTAATGTCTTATTAAAGGAGCAAATTTTAAGCGATTTCAGAATATTGACATATATATATGTCAATATTATATATATATATAAATTTTTCGCGCCGGCAACAAACCGTCTCCTTCGAGTCGAGGAAGCTCCGTCGCGCCGCCGCCGTTCCCCGGCCGGTCCAATCTCGCGGCGCGCTCGTTAGCTCAAACTTCTGCTCTTTGTATTTTTAACTTCGCCGCACTTGGGGGACGGCCACTATCACGTGAACGTTACGTCTGTAATTAATCAACCTTAAACGGATACTCATCGAACTTAAAAAAAGTTGATTTTTTTTTATTTAGTAGGTATCTATACAACCTAGTTTTATTCGTTAATCGTTAACGATATTTTTAAGCTCTTTACTTTGTTCGTCGAATTATTTAAAACTTCCAGAAGAATCGTGCGATTCACTTGTTTCGATTCAGGAATCTTTTTTTCGTGGATTATGAGCTTATCAAATAAACTCGATTTCATCTGATGTTATGTGATAATGAAGGTGTGGACGGTAAAGCGTGATCGCACAGAACACTTTTGGCTCTCACATGTACGACTGGTGGAACACAGCAATGCTGTTATGGCGAAACAATGGCGACGACGGTGGTAACCAGCAAGGCGGGTTCAAAAACCCTACCGTCATCCTAAAACAATACCGCCATCTATCACTTTATCGATATTTTACGGAACAAAACGATAATCGAGAATAGTCCAGGGTTTATTACATTTATGAAGTTACCAGTAATAAATCCCACGGGTTCCAGTTAATAGTGGGATTGTGATGAAAGTTCGAGCACTGCTTAATAGAATTATTTTGTTTACAGTTTTCGCACTATGTAATGACGAGTTCGTGTTCGATGGGCCTTAATTTAAATGAATTTAATTTAAATTATTTGACGCTCGGGGAACGTATGTATTGTATGAGAACGAAAGATCGAAAGTATCATTCCGAATGAATGAATGATTTAACTAAACTTAAATAATAATTATAACAAGCAGTATGGGGTATCATAAGAATTCGTACTTTTTGGGTGATGCGTTAACATACATATATACAGAGAGACAATATTTTTAAAAATGATTGCTCACGATGGTTACGTCATATTGACACCATTATAGAAGAAATTTCTAAAACATATTAATTGTGTCCTTTGCTTACATAATCGCATAACCAGATATCTTAAGACTCCTAACTAGTTAATAGTGACGTAATCATGTATATTTTTCATTATTTCATATTAATTACATAATTTATTAAAATGAAACGATCAAACGTCTTCGACGTGTAACTTGTCGTAATGTTCTTCCATATGTTATATGTTGATTATATCGAAACTGTTGAAAAATCGTCATGGCTGTTAGTATTTTATCAATGACGTGTATAGACGTCGAAGCCGTTTAACTGGTTAAAGGGTATATAAGGTTATTCAATTTAGCCGCGCACCTAATTCGCAAGATCCGAGCGGCTGCAACAGATGCGGCCCCGGGCGCTCGTTACGTCACGAATTTTCACGAAATTGTTTTAATGAAAGTCCCCAACGTATAATTACGTTTCAAATCTATTAAAGAAAATATTTTAATTAATTATAAGTGAAAATTTTTCGACTCTATATCGCGTAAATATTTATAAGGTAGGATACTTCTAATATTGCTCTGTTTCGGCGCTAGTTGCATCGACCGTGTGTGTGTGTGTGTTTGTGTGTATGTATGTATAAGATCCCAGAAATTCAAAACCGTTATTATAATTAATATTTGAAATTTTTCACAATTTTCGCGCTTATTAATTTCTTGTAGAATATTTTTAAAATATTTAATTTAAATGATAGACAGTGGTCAATTTCGATTGATGAATTCTTTTCGGAGGCGTTTGAATGTGGCACAGACTTAATAGTTGCCATTAAAAATACTAATCAAATTTTTGGTACTAATTAAATATTATAAACATTATTATTAGTTTGTGTTTTATGGGTATAGTATTATTTTCTATTCGAAATAACATTTTATATGGATTAATTACATTGGAAACGTGTTTTAATTGAATTATATTTAATTACATAAAGATATATATTTGAAATACATAGAGTTGCGTCTTACTACGATTAAATTTGAAGGTAAGTCAATATGAAGTCCTTGACGGTAGATTGTATTAGTCAAGAATAATAAATAACTCCCCCAATGGCTGTATTTGACGACTTTCCTTTTCCGCTACGTAATCGTCGCGTGTTAACGTATTCAAGGTCGATTGGCGGCCGGTGGTTTAAAACCTTTCACCCATTGAATTACAATTTACAATTCAAAATCCGCGCGAGCAGTGCGAATGACCCCACAGGTGGCACGCCGGAGGCTGTGTTGCAAAAATACAAACTCCGACACGTGACACGCGACTCGTTGCATATACATTGCCGCTTTTGTTACTTGACGTGCTACGCGGTTGTACAAGAGTGGCAATGTACAGGGTGCGCGCGCTCCGTCCGCACGTTTGACATGCCGTGTTAATTTGTTGAATGGAGTGCATTACGCGGTGGAGGCGACCGTGAAGCGGTGGCCACACTTTATTCCTGTATTTGGGTGTTCCGCGATGAGAGTGAAAGTGACCCCGTTTTTGTTTGATTTATTGCCGAGCCGGACTAATGCTGAAACGTTCCATTTTAAAAGCGTTTTTCGCGTTTAACAATATACTATCTGTCAACTTTATTCTATGGTCATAGACTTTATTCTTCCCAATAATTATTACTTTAGTAAAGTCTAAATACCATAGTTTTAAAGAATACAATATTTGTATCGTGTTAACGATAATTTTATTGTTTAAGAACTATAAAATATCTTTTTTTTTTAATATGAATTTTATAAATAATTTCCGAATCGGAAATTTCACACGTTTCTCTTTATGATTATCTAAAATATTGCAATATTTTAATTAAATGTTAACATATTAATGTGGTTAAGTATTTGTTAACAATTGGTCAGTAAACGAACGGCGGGTTACATATGACAAAGGATGAAAGAATAAAAAACAAAAAAAAAACAAAAAACAAAAGAAAAAGGTAAGGAAGTTGTGTTGTACTCACTGGTGTGGTCGTAGAGCGCCCTCTGCCTCGACCCCGGCGCGACTCGCTCTTCACTGTCTGCAGCGTCCCGTCCGGCCCCAAAATAAGCTAAAACAACACAGACACACCACAGACTTAACATAAAGCAAATAAAAGTAAGTAAAAACAAAAAAAAAAGAGAATGTTAACACAAAAAGGGAAAAAAATGAATAAACATACATGCAGTGGAAGGTTAGGTGGTAAGATTAGTTATTTTAGTAAATGAAAGTTACAATTACAATGAGGCATTAACAAAAACAAAACATAAATTATGTATCTCAGGTTTTAAACTACATTATTTTTTTTTATTGTCCGAGAGTGCCATCTATATACCACTAGCGACACTACATAATATTCCTTTTAGTTCTGCTTAGCATCGCTAGATAGCAGTTTTAAAACACGATGTACTTTTAACATAGATGGCGCTGTGTGCAAACATTATCACAATTTAATGTTTAAAGTAAAATTTATTCCTAAGATTATTTTATTCTTTTTTAAGTAAAGAAATAGTTCTAGTTCGTTAAATTTACTATTTTTTAATTACAAGAACTTATTGATTATTTACGACATACTTAAAACACTAATAATTTAAAGATTTTGCTGTCTTAATATTTTTTGGAGCAATAATACTCATTAATATCAACATTTTGTTGATGTTTGTGTTATTGCTTTTTCATCATACAAACTTATTGTACCTTATGTGTATTTTAAGTCAATTTTATGTATCGCATGAGGTAAAGATTATTGCTTTATATTCTTATAATTTTCATCAATTATTCTTTATATATTTTTTTATTTATTTATACTTTAATTACCTATAAAGTAACCTGTAACATAAGGCAGAAAATAACATAATGCCATTATAGGCGTTCTCTACCAGTCAACCTAGGGCGTAGAGATATATTGTAATAGGCGAAATTAAAAAGTTTTAGTAAGTCGTAAAATATATGCATAGACAAACATATGCAGATTTAATTATGTATAGTGTAAGTAGAGTTCCGTATAATACTTTCTGTGCTTCAAACGCCGTTATGTCGGGATCGTTGGGCCCGTCGCAGTGGTTCGAGTGTCGCCGGCACATGGTACGGCTAACACCTGGCGTTTCAGTTCGTTACTCCTGTTTTTATGTTAGAAACGCACGACATTTGCCCGACATCCGTCCCTTTCGCACCACCGCTCTTTCCCTCTGATAGTGTGTGACGGGATTTTGATTATGTCCCGGGACTGTTCGAAATTCATTCGATTCGTTATGAATTAGTATACATAAAATATTTACATTCGTAATAATCGATTCTATTTTTTTCTTTCTATGAAGGCATATGTATAATTCTCATTTAATTACAATACTACATTTTGCAAATAAAATAAAAAAAAATGATCTCACGTGTACTTAATAAATGGTAAGTTTGGTTACCACATGAAAGCATCCATTCTAATTCAAATTGCGGGTCCTATAAGGATGCCCGCCGGCGGTTCCGAATAGTTTTTACCGAGTCCGTGTGATTTGATAACGAACAAACAGACGCGACGTCTGCGACAGCTGGCCACCGCGGGCAACCGGTCGCCGTCGAATAATTACAATACATAGTGACGAGTCCATTTTGTGGGGGGGTAATTAATGATTGAAATGCAAGCATGACGTACGCACTGTAACTGCCTTAGAGACGTAGCGGTTAAATCTCATGTGCTAATTTGATTTTAACCCTTAATTTGGTTTTGTATGCTGTACCACACAAACTTTAAAAAAAATTAAAGTGTTAAAGAAATATTATGATTTCAATTTAATTATTTTATTTAATTTCAATTTATTTTTCTCATAAAAATGATTTTTTTTTTGCCTAATAATGGATTAATGAGGGTCGGTACTGTCTTACAAGCCCGAAAGTCCGGCACACTCCATTTAAGCAATAAAAAGCATTAAAATTAATAAATTACAATCGAGTAAAAAGTAGATTCCTAATATTTATAATGGGCTAATATTTGGTTTCAATTTAACTAATGTTGTGTAATAACGAGGCTGTCTATAGTGAGGTGTGCTCGCCCCGAATGGTTCTTATATTTATGACTACCACTGCAACGCTGTTATGGCGGCATATTTACATTATGGGGGTGCTCGCCAGCCTAGCAGGTTTAGGAAACCCAGCACTATTCACACTACTACTTTTGCGATCCCGGAATTGACTAAGGTATTACCTTGTTATAAAGTTTACTTACACAAAAATATTTGATTAATCGCTTGAAAGTTAACTTTCCGATAATCAGTGACTTAATAAAACAAAAATTTTTTTGCTAATTTCCGTTCTTCTTTTTTATTTTAGACTAATCTACAATGTTAACGTGTATCTCTACTACACATGTCATCTTCATATATCATACGTTTGTAGTTGTACTGTAATTGAGTCGTAATGTTTGCGATTAAAAGAAGCGTAAATTAGCGAAATAAATATATAAATATATATATTTTTGCATTGAGTAAAAATATTTGTTTAAATATTTATTGAAGTATTTCATAATTTCATACGTATGTTTTTAACGCTTGATAATGCCAAAAGGTTATCAGGTAATGCGTGATAAACAATTTGCATTCTCAGTGTACGCGTTGCGTAGTAGTTTCACTATTACGAGATTTACTACGTCGCGAGGGCGCGTGGGCGCGTTGGCGCGTGGGCGCGTTGGCGCGTGGGCGCGTGGGCGGAGCTCTGGCAAGACGCGTGCGTGGGGCGCGCGCCCATGTTGCGGCTGGTCGGCAACGACACGGAAACGTATCGATACTTCATTCGATCACCTTTAGAGAAAAATCGAAATATTTTATAATAGTATTACGACTATAGTTTTACAGATACAACTTTTAAATCAGCTAATGGGTTTACGATTGACTTCTTTTATTTATTTATTTATACTTGAGCACTTACATTAGTACGGGGAGGACTTAATGCCTAAAGGCATTCTCTACCACTCATGCGGTATCTAAGAAGAAAGAATAATTACGTGCAGGGCAGATGAGAGTTAAAGATACTATTATATTAATAGAAATATAATGACACAGTTATATACTACAAAATATTAAATTAAATGATATGGATATTGATATATCAATTATATATAACTACTCTTACATTACCAATGACAATAATAAATGAGAAGACTACTTATGTATGGTGTCATAACGTAATGGAGCCGAACCAGTTGCTTAAAACGTCTTTAGTTTTGGCCCTTTTTATGTTAGGTGGAAGATCGTTCCACAGTCTAATAGCTGTCACAGAGGGCACATGATGTTAAGTGACAATCAGCCAACATTCTGTCTTCCGCGTGTATGACTGTCGAAACACAGCAAGGCTGTTTAAGCAACATATTGATATTAACCCTTACATTATTATATTAACATTTATACATAACATTATATTATCATATTAACACTCCAACCGGCAGTAATATTGCCAAGCTTCAGCCAGCGTTCTACTCCAACGACCAGTGTCACTTCTAAAATTACTTATTTCTGTTAAATTAATGTTACAGTAATAGAATGTTACCATTATTATTAAATATAAACTACCCCCTTAAATTTCTTTCTTATTGCCTTCAAAATGAACAAAAATTTGCTGTAGTTGGCTACACATTACTTTGGGAAATTCCTAAAGTGATAGAGGATAAGGATGGTAGCTAGGCAAACGGTACCGAAATAACATCTACAACTCCTGTGCCTACGCAATTGAGACTGCTTCAAGGTAAGCATTAAACCATAGCGCCCGGATGTCGTCAAAACTTTTGTACATCGTGTAACAGAAGAGACCAATAGTAAGTGACGATAAACAGAAATATAAAAGAAAACAGAAACATCGAATGAAAATTATGAACACATGGAAATCATCGTCTCCTTTTTTCCAATCTTTGGATTGAACTGTGTTTTAATTATTTGGTTATAAACTTTGAGATACTACCCTTTGTAGTTAAAAACTATCAACATCGCACAAATATTCAATTAAAATTGACATATTCAAAATCTATTACGTATCTTATTTCCTAGATGAATAGAACAAAAGTAATATTATATGTATTTTTTTTTACAGAATATTTTCCATGTAAATTACAAAAACTAAAGTTTATATGTTATTACCGTTTCGTTAACTAAATTTGTTATTCTAACAAGGGCATATTATACGCAAGGTTAACTAGCAAAATGTTCGAAAGTTCTCAAACAGTTACCATGATGGCATCGCTTCAACCTTCGTTAAAAATCCGTTAAACCGGCAGGTGCAATGGTCGAAAGATAATAAAAGGTAGAAGATAATCTTTTAAAATAATCTGTACAGTAAAAGTAACGAAGTTAACTGAAATTTGTTTTACGCTGTGGCGGCATGAACCGTTTTTGCGAGCCGTTGGCAAATTACTGGTCGTTTATTTAGTGCCGCCGCTCAACGACAGATGGCGTCTAAAACAATTTCTGTTATAAATTCAGAATGAACAATGGATAATTGGACGTAGTAAAATGTTGATAAAGACTTATAAGTGCTGTATTTTTAACATGTGTTATATTAATATGAGTAAACAATTACATTTATTTCCAATAAAATTATTAAATGACTACGTATCTAAAGCAACTACGACTATAACAGTATGTTCGCTTACAGATATATTGGATATTCGATGATTGAAATGTAACTTTATCTTTTCACGTATGTACATACACAAGTTAACTTAAAATAATTTTAACACGTTTAAACACGTTTTACGAATTAATTTTACTTGCCAACTCTATGTGAATTTTATACTTCTTCTCATTCTTTCGCCTATAAAAAGGAGTGTTAAAAAGAATTGGTTGTTATAAATTGTTTTTTTTTTTAATAAATATCCAGTTATTGATGTCATTCGAACGGTGATGAAACTATATGAGAAAAAACTCTTGCTTGAAGCGTTTAGATAAATTTTAAATCCCTTCAGCTGCTTACTATTATGTTTTTAGTTTTATTTTTGTTAATATAAAGTTCATTAACAGTACACACACACAGTCAATGTTGAATAAGCTGCAGTGATGGAAGTAAAACGAAAATAAAGTAATAGTGGGAGTTAAGTCCACTCATTTCGAGCAAGGTCTAAATAACAATAGTCTATGTTGGGATCACGCTGGATGCAACTTGCGCGGAAAAATTGAGGATTAAATACATCGTACCCGATAAATATCGACGCGATAAAGTCTTGAATCTTTTCCTTCTTTCACTCTGTCTTAATCCCAGTTGTATTTCACAGAATACGCGACTTTCGTCTTTATAATCGTAGAAGGAAATGGAAAAACGGGTCGATCCCCCACGGGACAAGTTGTTATTATATGATATAAAGATATTTGTTGCATGTACGTCTATCAATAGCGTTCGCAATTTACTTCCGTGAGTCATGTGTAACACTTGTATATATTGCAATATATATTTTAACTTAAAAATTGTTATGGTAATTGCTCGAGTGAAATTTGTTATTACATATAAAAACTACATAATGAAATAATTGTTTTGCAACAAAAAGAAAATAAGATAAAAAAATAAGTTGTATTACACGCGACGAAACGTAGTCATATATCTATAATATTATTATTACAAAAGGTATATTTCATTGATGTTTGTTTTTAAAAGTATTGAAGTTTAATAATAATTTGAATTTTGTGACTTTCAATTTAGTGACTTCCTAAGACAGTTTACGAAGAAAGAAAATCTACATAATCCATTTGCGTTGGTCAACTTAAGCCACAAGATGGCGCGAGCAGCTAACAGAACAAAATCTGTACAGTAGTACAAATAGTAACTAGAATTGAATGGTTCTATTTCATGAAGAAACTGATGTAAAATCTGCAAATATCTGTATATTACTCTAAATGTATCATTAATTTAAACTAACTCAACGCATTGTTCAGGTTTAGTTTAAAGACGGTGTTTGTAATATTTAGTTTTTGCGAAATATTAAGACCAATGACGGCGCATTATGTCTCATATCTGGTTACAAAAACAAGAACTAGTTGAACACTAAAAACTTCTCGTGTATATTTTAAAAGCATACGTGTATAAAAACATAAGTGTAATAACGAAATTGTTTCACGTTTTTTTTGTATAACAAATGTGTTATCACAAAAGTTAAGTAATGAGCTTTTATAACGTCAATGTAGACACTTGAAACTTGTTTATTTGCGTTTACATAGATTGTTACGATCCACCCGAACTATCCGATCCCCATCTGGGTTAACCCCAAAAACTATAACTGCAAATCAAATAGAACGAGGTGAATTATCAGAGATACACATTCCACCCTAATATTGTTCGATCGACAAGCATGCCCAAGGTTACATCAGGTGTGACGTAGTTAGAGGTATATATCGCTGTCGGACGCAAGGGGGCGGGATGGCTCCTGATGGGGCGCAAATTGCCCAGAAAGCGGCTCGTTACCAAGCGATTGGGTATTTGTGGACTCGAAAATAAATTGAGCGGATTGTAATAATCAGAGACGAGAATAATCCGTGCTTGTATTATGTTTGATCAGTTTTTAATGGCCAATTACTTAAAATCTGTACGAGTATAAGGTATTAAGTACGTATAATGATGCGCGGGGTTTTCCATATTGTATTGTTTATATTATTTCAGTTTTTATTTCCTGTCGTACTACGTAACTCGACGATGTTATCTCTCAGACGAATTTTTAGATTTTAGAATGTTCGCGAAGATTAAGCTTGAATAATTTTGTGATATTTTTCGTGAATCTACATTATGGTAAACAATAGATGCCAAAAAATAAAAAAAAATAAAAAAAATAACTTGTCATGGTATAAATTCAGTATTAAGAGTAATTAACTTTGATCATAGATGTCTATTGTACTATTGCTAATAATTTTTCAGAAGTGTAATTCACTTTCGAAGCGAAATTAATATTAAAATAAGAAAAGTGTTACTGAATAAAATCGCACCTACCAGCGCACTATATATATGTGCTATATTTTAAGTATTATTTTATGAAATCAACACTATTAACCTTCTTATATATAAATCATTTCGTATGTAATAAAAATCAAAATGCGATGCACCAAACGTTACGTGTCAACGTTTACGCAAAGAGTTATAATGTTAACACACGCCGTCAATCAGTTTTAAGTGACGGCTGAATCGGTTCATGATTATTACGGGTCGCTCCGTATGACGCCGCGTACGGACTCCACATTGTTTAATGTACGTCGAGGACGCGGGCCTTTTATCCCAACGCCAGCGGAAGCTCAATTCAACGCAATCGAGCGGCGGCGCGGTACGCACTTAGTATAGCACGCCGCAGCAGCGCTCCTGGTGGCGAGCGGCGACATTAAGTCAATATACACGTATCTTCGATAGTTATTACGCAAGTTTGCCTCCGTGTTGTATGTAAGCGATAGCTTTGTGTAAACTAAGTGAATTCAACACTATCGTTCAGAATATTCCATATTTGTTGCAGAAACCGTTTAAACATATAATACAAGACTGTAACAAAATGACAAGGCAAATACAATATGGTAATTGTATTTTGCATCTTTACTGACTATGAACCGTTAAACTACGTGGAAAAATAATGAATATATAATTTGTTATTAGAATCATATATTAAGTTAAATTTCTACAGATGTTTACGACCCCTAAGCACTTAGTAAAAATATAAATTTAATAACAAAATAGAATATAAATAACGCATATAGTTATTACGTATACAAATAAAAATAATAATTTTTAAAACGTTCTGTCTATATAGGTATTAAAACATGCATGCATTGAAGAACTGCGCCGAGGTATTTTGTAGGAACACAGGATTGTTTTTATGTATAATTATTTGCAGTTATGATAGTAGTGTATGAACACAAATCTACATGTTGAAAATAAAAATAATAAGAAAAATAAAAAGATAAGTTTGACAGTATCATAAACCAAGTAATGTAAATAGTAATAATTGATTACGTTACGGAATATTTCATTGTTATTTTCCAATCTTTTTAATGTGTCTATGCATGAAAGAATCAAGCAATCCACGTTTTTGACAGAATATGTCACAGATTATATAGGTAAATATGGAAACCGTATGTAAGAAAAATGTGACATACAAAAAATAAATCTTTAATATTTTTCATTAAAACGTTATATATTAGAAGCATGCAAATAAAAACAATTTTAAATTTCGTAAATAAAACGTATATCGATCGATCGGAAAGTCTGTGAAACCGGCCAAAATCTCCCACAATCCATCCGAACGAATTGTTCCCATTCATCGTTCTCATTCGCGTCCGAGTGGAACAAAGCGCGCGAAAATCATTGACATCCTTCACAATCCACTCGTAGGGAATCTGTGCGCTGAGCGAATGTCACTAATTTAACAAATTGAACCGCCTTCCGTCGCGGCGAGCGGAAGCTTCGCGATGCCGCTGACGCACTTCGCTACACAGCTATACTGTGAACAATGTTATATTTTAATAGCCGACGTTCGGTATGCGCGTTTGCTTCTGCATCCGAACTGTCAAGCCAGAGGTGTATGTATATATTTTTTAATTAAATGACACAGGCACAAGTTTTTTTAACATTAGAGCTACCGAAACTTGTTGTATGGAGTAATTTACTAAACTGGCTTCTAATTTTCCTTTACGAATTTTACTAATTTTATTTTTCTGTCCAGGTCAGATCTTAGCAGGATAAACCTAAAATCTCAATTAATAGCGCGAAAACACACAAAAACACTTGTATGCGTCAATAAAAAAAGGTTCGATTTTTTTCAATATCTTATTCTCTTTACGTTGTCATATACATTCTTTTAAAGTATTTACAATTTATTACTATGTTTGTTTCATATTATGCAACATGACTGAAACTTGTAGCGTTTCGCTGGAAACCGTTTGTCTCACAAGGTCGAGAAAGCGCAAAAAGAAGCAACTTCAATTTGTTTGTGAACGCACAAAGGAACGTCAATCATGGCGGCGCTTGAATAATTCAATTTTGGAATTCGCGGGAAAAGCAAACATCGATTGCAGTGTGATTCAGTTACATTGTGTCCCATCCAAATGACTGACTCATGCATCCGCACAGCGGCTTTATAAATGTCGTGAAACAATCGAATACACAAATTTTTATGCAAAAAATCGATTGAGTACGAAATTCTCTTTGTAGAATGTCATATGATAAACTAAACCGCACGATATGATTATATGAGCAGTGGTGCTCGTAGACTCGTGACATAAAATGTTTTGTTACACCTATAATCTTACAAGCTACAGAGGCCGAACATAGCAATATTTGCCCAATTAGTGAAAGAAATGGGTATTGAGGATATGACAACCGGTAAATGAGACCTTATAGTATTATGAAAATATAAATATAATATGGGTATTTTCAAAGAGAGAATATAAATATTTTGTCCTTAAGTATTGGACACAAAACATGCCTTATGTAAATGAGGTTCAAGGCGCTAATTATTTATACTAACACAATTTCGACTGGTGACGAAAACGAACTTCTCTCATGTTGTTGTTTTTCTCGATAAGCTCTTTACCGCACTGTTTTTTTTTTTTCATTTAAAAATGAATGTGTAGAATTAAGGAACTGAATAAACGTCTGAAAGTTTGTCACACAATAGGCATCTGCTACAAAAGTCAGAATAACGGGCTAAGCGTGTGCGAGCGGCGACGAAGAAAAGTCTAAATATCGGCTACGGGTCGATAAAGTGCTAAAATAAATAATAAATAAATAGTTTTTCGGTAAGCGATTCTGGCTTGTGGTCTACGGTCGTGGATTTTAATCCGCCATTGGACCAATAGCTTCCATGGCGTGTTCGTCGTATTGGTAACACTTTGAACATTATTATATAAAATAATCCTCTGAATTTCTCTTTTTTTCTAAATATCTCTCCAGTCATTGTATAAATCTCCAAGTGTGGTAAATATTCGCATTACGAGTACAGGAGTGAATTAAATTTTGGATGTATACAATTTCCCGTGGCCTTAACACCGCCTACCTTGAACTGATCTCATTTTGAATGCAGTAAATTGGATTATGGAAGGGGGCCGATGGATGCCAGTGTTTGCCGATGTTTGCGTGAATGTTTACGCCACAGCTTGTGTTTCATTGTAGGCACACGAAAAGGTTGTCAATGTCCAATATCACATAACATTTTTTTTTTCACTAGGAAAAAAGTTGCAGTTGATTAGTCAATGCCTTTAATTTTTGAAAAGTCCACCAATCAAAACTATCCACATCAATATGGGCCGAGGCTAGTTATAGGAACATTGTTGTTGTACCATTTCCAATGAGAAATGTTTCAAGAACCTATCAATTTAATCACAACGATGATGCATAGTTACCGATTTTACTTTGAACCAAAACCGATATAAAATTTTCGATGTATTCACTTAGAATTTGAAGGTGCAGCTATCCATACAGAATTATTAGGTAATAGAAAAAAATAATATTTTTTTTTATAGATTGAATTGATCGACTTACCTAGAATTCGAGAATAGAATAAAATACGAGCAAACAATGTCAGTATTGTTTACGCACGAGTGGGTTATGTTTACTTGGATACCGATAATGGGTGTATTAACCCTTGGTGGTCCATGTCATCAAGTTCACGGCCGGCACTGACCTCGCCCACAAGGGTCTGCCCGGCCTTAAACCCGCTGTCGTCCCGATTCGGCGATTTTTGCGAGCGTTTTACGCGGGGTCACAAAGGACCCGACGATTTTCCCTCAACGGCTTGTTTGCTTGAGAAAACGACCCGCAAGATCGTGAGCCGAGTCGCGAATACGAAAGAAAAAAATCGCAACAAAGGAAATTGGATTCTGACGCCGACGGCATTGAATCTAGTTTGGTTTATGTAAATTATATTTGCATTTTCGATAACACTGACTGTTTATGATTTTAATTTATAATACATTTCATTTAATGAAGGGTAACAGTTCATTCCAAAATATATATTTTTTTTAATATTTGTATAAACTTTCGAAAACTATTATGATGTCACGGCATGCATAGACAGAATGTTTTCAGTCGACGTTAAAAAGAAGTATTTTCAGTATATACTTCCCTCATAGAGAGCAACTGAAAAATATTGAAGTTTCATAGAACGTAAATACCGCCGCTGATTAAAAATTCCAACCCTCCAAATGATGAAATGTCTGCGAGTGTCAAAAATCTACAAGTTTCTACGTCGGGACGTACTCGCGATAATGAGACATAAAGATGAAAGTGGAACGTTCATGCGGCACGAGGAATGACGAAAGTCTATCCGATTTCGAAATTTTCAAAGTTGAGCAACTGTAACAACGCAAAAAATTCCTTTTTCCGTTTTCAAATATTTAAATGTCCAAATTCATTAAAACGTAAGTATTTTATGGGGTTACCTTGTTTCTGTTTTTCTTTAATAATTTAATAAATGAAAAGGAAACTATCACCCGATAAGGTTAGATAGTAGGTGACATTGAATACCACATAAACATTCTAATCTAATTCAAGATGGCGTCCGCGGTCACGCCGAATAGACACATATGCGCTCCATTTCACCGTGGAGCACATAACACGGTGCATTAGCAGCCGTGTAAAAAAATAGAAATCACTTTAAGTTTATTAATAGTGTCAGCGCGATACGCCCCGTCTGTAAAATGGTAAAATAAATAGACGCGAGGCGGGGCGCCATTTGCCCGGCCGCTTACCACCGGTGGAACGGGCTTGTCACTCTGGGCGTCGACGATTTGTCCTCTTACCCTATCCATTACGAGATGCCTTACATCTCGCCCGTTTATATGTTCTATTTATACTATTTCAAAATGTAAATATAAATAACTAGACGGTTCTCCAACTTTCGTGAGTTCCTACTGCTAACTAACTGACATTCACAAGCTTAAGAATTTTTACATTGTATTTTAATTTACGTTCACAGATACTTTTACACTTATTCCTTTAGATGTTATCAATAAACTGGAATTTCATTTATTCGGTAAAATTTGCTTTTAAATTGGATTATATTTTAATATTGAATTTATTATTCACTGTGTTGTTAATTTATGTATTGGATTTAATGGGAAAATTGCTGACGCGGAAGTAGTGAACCTGACCTCGGAGGCCGGCCCGCGATTAACTACTCGGCGGCTTTATAAACTATAATCCCTTGCAAGCAGACAACCTCTAGACATCTGTTTATGTCTATACTTCTTACGAAATTTTATTACTTTATTCACATCGTCAGAAACAATTTTCTACCACAAGTAAGTCTTTTTTCTCATTCCCGATCAACGCTGAAGCTATCACACTATTTCCTCTTCCTTATTATTCATCATATCATATTCAAAATTTCTTCATAAATAGCCATTATTTCTAAGAAGCAGCTTCTTTAATTAGAGGACTATATCATTTACTGTCAATATTTAATATCATTTACTGTTATTCAACTATTTTCATTTTGATATTAAATCTCTTTAACGTTCCGATTTTTATTGTAAGAATAGATATATAGATCTGTGATCGTTATAATCTGCACTGAAGAGGTTTCACGTGTTTATCTTTCACGGTCTATAGGATGAGTCAGACGGGCCTTTTAACTTGTCAATTAAATAGTAAATAAGGTTAATGGAGAAAAGGAAAGCTGAAGAAAATATATTACGTACAATGGCGATATCCTATAGAAATTATATTGAAAGAGAATTTATAATAATACTCATGAATTTTATCTATACGATTATTAATTTATTATTATGGCAAAGTTGAAAATTGTAGAAGATTTATGGATTAATTTATTGGTATATTGTCGAACACTAAATTGATTACTGTCTATAAATCTTAACGAGACGCATTAAAAAAAATTTTTTAGGAACTATAAATCAATACACAAAATTCTTCTACAATATTCTCAAATAATAAGTTGATAACCTTCCTCGTATGATGCAAAAAAAAAAAACTAGATATTTAGGGTCAAAATTCGTTGTAGCCAGTGTAAGAGTTAAAACTTTTATAATAAACACGACGGCAAGGGTGTAAAGGGGACAAAAAACTGTCAAGCGGTCGTAGACCCGAAACTGCGACCTCTTTACCTCAATTTTTTTTTTTAAATCACGCAGCAGAGTTCATCCGCGTCCCAACGGCGTATGAATTTCCGGACGGATATCGGCGGTCCCTACACGGGGACCGCGTCTGGCACGCGTCTGCCGCCGAGTTCCGGCACTGCACGAGTTCCGCACAGCATCGGGATTAATGCCTCTTGCGGTTATCTGATGGGCCACCAAGGTCGTGTTCGCAAATACGTGTGTCCGTATTTGCATGTGACGTTTCTCGTTTCTCAGCAAACACCGGGAAATATTTGAATACGATCGTTACACATTTTACTTTTATTTTCAATTTCTTAGTACGTAATCATATTTTGATTGTTATTTCTTTCCGGAGTTATAATGAATACGTATAAAAATAGTAATTTAAAACGGAAGCTTTAAAATATTGTTTTTTTTAAAAAGTGATTTCAAAAGATGTTAGTAGAAATCTATAAATAATGTTATACAAAATACAATGCGTTTCTTTTAGTAAACAAATGGCTATTATTATAATTGATCATGGCTACAAAAAAGCAAAAAAATATAGCATATAAGTTTTAACATTAAAAAAAGAAAATTATTTCTTAAAAATTAATGATTTTCATATCATATTAACATTTTAATAACGCTTGACAGCCTTTTATACATTTTAAATCGATTATTTTTGTTACATTATTAAGAAATTTCTCCCACTTATCGTAATTTTTTAACTTATTTCTGTTTCAGGCGAAAACAATTCGATTATTTAACATTTTCAAATTTAGATTCGTTAATACTACCCTTAAAACAATATCAGTTACATAGACTCCAAATAGACGCGGAAGACGGGCGGTGGTGGGGCAGGCGGCGCGGGCGGGCGGGACTTTCGCCCTCGCGTCAAGGTCACGCACACACTGCCGGGTGTAAGTACGTCGGTGTAGAGGCGCGGGTGTGCGTCCGGCGAGCCTCGTACGATTTCGGTTATGTTTACAACGTGGACATGCGTTCGGAAATCGAGAGTGGAACGTTTACGCATTTCGTATCGAAACTCATGCACGAAATTGACGTCACTTATACAATATATATCGCATCGAACATTGATCGGTTACTATAGTCGAAAATAGTTAATATTTCATTCTTTTTTATTCTATTATAATAGTGATTTGAATATCAATAAAACATGAGTATTTTGAAATACACTAGCTGTAAGATTTGCATTACTTACAAACAGTCACTGGAATAATATTTTATTAAAATAAAATTGTAGAATGAATAAAAATGATAAATTGTATTCAGTTCATATAATATATACAAATGTACACAATTAAATTTCACTTTAACTAGTAAAGAGAACGTTAGTCTTAGATTGTGCCATAGTCGTGACTTTAAGTAGAATTTAAATTCAGCATGTGTGCATCTAGAGGTTGAACCGAAAAACACTCGATTATAGACTAGACGCGCTCGCAATTTGTCGACTCGGCGTAATTTGGGCGGGAAATTGATTTTTTATGCCATTAAAGGAGAGGCGGTGGGGCAGGGAGTAAGAAAGGGGGGGGGGGGGG
>DWQX01003238.1:0-18495 GCA_018245475.1 Pharmacophagus antenor
TTTCGGTGTTTCTACAGAAAACTTATAAGTTAAAAATAAAATCTTATTCTTAGTTTTACACACATTCTCATTTAATTCGAGAAAAGTCCGTTACTTAACTAAGGTTGTACTGGAGGTGATCCATCATTGTCTGCAACCTGGTTAGCTACTAACCTTATTGTCACTCTGCTGCTATAATAGCATTATTGTAGTACGGCCGTCATACAGCCTGATGTGATGACAATGATAATGGGTGAGCGTGATTCACCGTTATGCTCCCATTGTCACTTTAGCATGATTAGAAATTGAGAATAAGCTTGAGATCATTGTTGATAAAAAGACTGTGTAGGTACATAGGTCACCACGCCTGCCATTGTGGCCCCCAAACATACATTACATTGAAGAGCATACTAAAATTACTGAGGTAATACTTAACATATTGTGTTACACCGCAATATATATTATATTTTTATTTGAGTCAGTCGTTTCTGAAAACGACATCTAAAATCGTATGAGATAAAATATTTCTGTAGAATTGCATAGAACCGCAAGAAATATGTCCATGTAATGATTCCAATCTGACTGGCTATCATAATCTGTATTTTAGTAAACATAACTCACTCAACCTCCTTGTAAATAGCGCACGAGACGAACTGCCTATTTTTGTAGACACTCGTATATAGGAACGGCCCGTAGCATTTGTTTGATCTCTCTTTGACTAGGCAAGCGGATATGATACCTATCACAATTGCATTATTTCCAGTTCCGTATACCATAGGACCTCCATGGTCATTCTAGAAAGGAAAAAAAAATGATTTTAGAAATTATAGCCTCCATATATCACTCTTATACTAAACGCATGTGAGCAAATTGGTAAATTGCTTATCATTGTTATATTTCCACTAAAATTGCAGCATACCTCGCTAGATAAAAACAAATATACTAAAAAATAAATTGAATTCTTCACCAGCGTCATGGAGAAAATATACCGACATAGATTTTGTATAAAACGAAAGATTTTGAATAAATCTATTTTGGAAAATATATGGTTGTGAGCTCAGCCAAGTCTCTTTTTCATATGACATTCATCTCTTTAAATGGAGGTGGATGTTCCTAGGCATAATGCTATTTAAGGCTATTAAAAAAAAAATACCTCACAAAAACCCCCATCGCTTCGTGGTTTCCCATTATTCTTTCGTTGCACTTTTCCACTGTACGATGCGTGCATCGATTCATTGTGATAGGCCGAATGCATTATAAGATTAGTTGGTATTCTTTCGATTCGTTGTTCTCTTCTATAATCTTCGTCTGAGTAATGTATATCTTCACAATCTACGTACTTCTCCTAAAATGCGACATCGCCTATTTTATTATTAAACAGTAAATGTTGTATGCAGAAATTTGCTTGCTGCCAGCAATGAGCTGATTATAAGTAACACTGATACATCAAAACAAAAATATTTTAAATCATGCTTAAATGAACGAGCTATTGTATATATTTCTAGGTATGATAATTATCAAATGGTTTGCCGTAAAATTTGAGGTGATTGTTATTACTTTTATATTTGCATTTGAACCGAGATGAGCATGAGGGGATATTTAATGACTTTGAATTAAATATAATAAATGCCTGATATTGTACGCCGTTTTTTGTCCGGTCCAACGACCGATGCGACTAAGGAACCGTCGTTTGATTAATTAACTATTAAACATTAAGTAAAGCTGTCATATAGTTTACAATTGCCAGATTTTATTTCATTCCTTTTATGTAAACATTTTGTTTTGATTATTATCATTGTTTTAGTGTAATATGATATATAATGTATCAGTAATCGTGGGTCGACATGTTTGTTAAAATATCTCAATTAAATAAAGAGAAAAACTACTCGCGGCCTTAGAAAAAGTACATAGATTATGTTACATGAACTTTGTCATAAGCTATAAAACGATATTTCGTTTCTCAATAGTAGCTGTGCCATAGCCGTCTATAAATTTTTAGAACAAAGTAAATAGCTTAGTGATGAACACACGATGAAATCATGTCATCAAGATTTTAACCTCAGTTACAGTTATAGAAGAGTCATAAAAATTCTCCCTTCATGTTTTTTATTGGTTATGGTGTAACACTTGACCTCGGTTTCGCTTGAAGTCTAGTGCCAATGCGTGTGTACATTGGTCACAATACGTTTTCTTTCCAGCAAACTTACGTTACAAATTTCAGACATAGTTTGGCCGATATCTTTGGAGCAGATCATGTAGTTTTCGATAATGTTATGGTATCTTTGACCCCATCTTCGCTTGCATCTATTCTTCGGTATAATTTCCACGTGAGCTTCCAGTAGGTTCTGCTGGTTTACATTTCTACGGTTCACCCACTGAAAACGGTTGTTTCGTAGAATAGTTTTATAAAAAAAGATGTCTGTTTAGAAAACATGAAAGTGATATTTTTATTATCGGTTATAGGCTAACACATGGCCATTAAGTGACTATGAAGCCGCAAATGGTAAAACGTGTTCACTCAGAATACATCTGGCTCTCCCATATATGAGTGCCGGAATACAGCAATTCAGATATGGCGGCAGATTGACATTGAGGGATGTAGCTAGCATAGCGGGTACGAAAAATTCTACCACTATCCGGATTCCATAACTGTTGTTACTCAGGAATCGAACCTGGAAAAATTTGTGAATAACGAAATATGCGAAACAAAATAACTGGTACATGGTAACTTGACTAAGCAGACGTGAACAAAGTAGAGTAAATAAAAACATAGTGGTAGTTTTCTTAAACTAAATATTAACATAAGGAATTGCATTGTTTTGACTTTTTTTGTTGATTATGTAGAAGTTGAATAGTCAAGTTTAAATTTCGAATTGATGAAGAAACTGTATTATTTTATTAAATTAATTTTATTTTACACGAATGGAATAAAAAAAATCGATTCAACATATACCTATATATTGTAATATATCATACATACGTGAATAATACAAAAGGATATAGAATTTAGCGCATAGTTACGTCGTTATATTTAGTCGTGGTCCCCCAACCTGCTATCTGGACAGTGGAACCCGGGTTCTCTAACGTCTGCGTTTGATTGTTGTAGCCAATAGGCCTCGGTATGAAGTCGCAGCCCCGGACTCTCCTCGTGAAGTCGAACCCTTCCTCCACTTTGACTACAGCTATATCGTTGTTCATCCATCTGATGTTGTCATTTTCGTGACCATCGAACACGTAATCTAGAACGTATCCAAAGTTATACTAATTTATTGATTCGAGCGTTACTCTGCAGAAATATTTCATAAAGCATAATTAACACATTAAAGGCGGGGGATCTTGATGAAAGTACGAGTAGAATTTGAAGATCTCAACAATTTCAAGCCACCAAATGTACTAAATACAAATGTACCAGTTAAGCTGCGCATTGATTGCGCATTGATTGCGCAATGTGGTTGCAAACTGTACTAATACGACTCCCGCTTCTAAGCTACATCGAGATAAATCGTAGTACTACGACTCCCGTCTTTAATGTATTAATATTCTCTTCGAGGTGTTAGGGGACATCTCAAAGATGCCACGTGTTGCGAAACGCACTTTGTTTGTATTTTAGTTGCAATATTAGCGATTAAACGTAGCCAAAATTAGAAAATCTTTTTGTTTTATAAAGTTATACTTCTTAATGCGCGTAAGTTAAGCCGATGAGAATTCATTCCTTAATAATTGGTCATTAGTAAAATGACTAGTTTGTTATTTTTTCTTTTATATTATTAGTTTTTATATTGGATTTGTACAATCAATTTAATTCGACAATCGTATAATATTATGTCTCGTTTCGCAACAAGACCTTCTCGAAGACAAACTGAGAAGAAACTTAGTATTAAGCTTGATATAACTATTTTCTTTTTTCATTATATTCACAAAATTTTACACGATTTGAAATGAGCAATCCATTTCCAATTAAATATGTTTTTAAATTATATAAACAATAATAGCTTATTTTTAATAAAGTACGTCTGACAAAACATATTCATTGACAAATTAATTAAATCGTAATGTGTAATAATATTTTAACACTGTTTGTTATTTTATTAAAACTCACTTTTAGGGATACATTTCCAAGTGGCCTTCTTTGCTCCGTTCTTGATACATTCATTACTGTAGTGGTCGTCGTCATCCGAAAATCTTAATTTAAAATATTACTTTTAACATATCGTTTAAATTTAAAAGGTAAAATTTTAAATTGGAAATGATGTTTTGTTTGTTAAAACCATAATTTTATTTATAGTCAAAATAAGAGAGCACAATGATTATTGTAACACAGGTAAATAACTAAGCAACTTCCATATCTCTGTCATTATAACCAAACATAAAATTAAGATTATTATTAGTAATAATGTTTATATATTATTGTAATTTATTTGTAGGTTAAATATCGACAAATAATAATAAAATATTAAATACTTTATGCAACAATTAGCTGGTTTAATATTTGAAGCAATTTCTTTTATCGCGAATAAATACTTTTATACATTACTTTAATAAAAACTGTGTTACCAACGTTTAGTCTTTTAGGTTATTTGAACAAAGAAATTAGAGAAATTTATTTTAGTTACAACATATCGCTTTTCAATTGATATAAGTTTTCGTCAAACACATGAGTTTGGATAATGGTAGAGTTTTTCCAATCCGCCCGACTTGCTACAATTCTCAATGCCAATCTGCCGCTATAAAAGCGTTGCTGTTTCATTTCATTCATATATGTATTCTTGACGAGCAAGCTTCATCATTTGTGATTTCGTTATCATTTAATTTATTTTATTTTATATGCGCTAAAATTTGACCACGATTTCACTTAATATTAAGTGACATGCCGCCGTATAAGGTGAAGCGTACCCGCCAAGAATAATTATAGCTCTCACTTACATGACTGCCGGAACACGTCAAAACATCATATGAAATAGTGGACAAGTGTTATTCCATTGGTGATGAGAAGAATTAATTACCTGTAAGTTCCCGAAACTACATAAAAGTATAAGGAGTCTTGGATGCACGCAGCCGATGTCAGTATGTACTCCTCGTGGATGATCACGCCGCCGCATAGCCAGGAGCGGTAGTTTAATTGTTTTTTATTGTGTCGCGGTGACTTGAGGTAGACCTGGAATTTACGATTATCATCATCTACTCGTAACTACCAATGTTTGCCTTCAGCTGTAACGTGATGCAATTAAAGACATTTATACAGAATTAGACTACAGAAAATATGTGGAGACATGAGGTGTCTTTTGTGGTTACTACAGTTACATCACTACTTATATTCACCCTTTTAACAAAATAATGTAGTACCAGAGTTTACTATAGTCGTGGTCTGTGGACTATTAACCTCTTCACGCCAATGGTTACATTTGTGGACGTTTAGTTTTGCATTTACAGTTTGTTTACATTAATATATAATCATGAAAATCTTTAACATATTTTATTTTAGCATTATATTTCTTTAACTTCCGTTACTTGACCACCGGTGAATATAAAGTTAATAAGTTTTACTGGAATTTTGAAATTTACTTATATTTCTTTATAGTTAATTAAAAATCGGCCCTGAAGAGGCTACTAGACAGCGAGAATATTTCGCTAATCCACAGACAAATGTGGAAAATACGTATCACGTTATGTTTTAAGATGCTTTGAAACGTAATTCAATTCATAACAATATTTAGGCGTCTAAGCGTAAAGGTCCAGTTACGACATTTAGTTTTTGAGATAAAAGCAGTTTTGTAAGTTCGTTAAAAAATTGATTTTAAATAGTGCTCAATTATCTACAAGTAGTTATAAGTGATTGAATTAATTAGTGATATTTGTAAGTACTAGAAACAAGCGATTAAAATTTTGTTTTTTATTGCAGTGTATCGTTTAAAATGCTTTTTCTCAAACTAATTTCAAATGTCTGAAAATAGTAATGTTTTTTTAAATATTTTTCTTTAAATCCTCCTCATCAAATGACTATTTTGAATATCAAATTAAGTTTTAACTTCTAAACAGTGTGAAAAGATGTAAATAAAAACTGTCGAGGAACATTTTATGCGTTCTTCGATATCAATTTTTTCCGCAAATATATTTAACGCTTAAAAGGTGGTCAGCGGAATTTAGTTTATGTATTTACTGGTCCGTACGGTGGGAATGTTTTGCTTCCGCTGCAAAGCAGTGTTGCGTCCTTCTACGGTAGATGTAACGGTGATTCCCACTTACACCATCCTTTGCAAGGGAGATTTGTCATTGTCACTGACATTTATGTTTAAATGTACTTTAAGGCTTTAAATCTTAAAAAACATTAATCAACGTGTAGCTGGAAGCATATAACTAAAGATCGAGGTTGGGGGAGATATTAAGGCCGGTCTAAGTTCAACAGACTGTCATAGTTGGAAGATGGTATCATTCTTAAATAAACGCAGCTCCGGACGCCCTCGGGCTAGATGAAGCGATCTGCGCAAGGCGGCTGGCAGCAACTGAATGCGGACAGCTTGAGATCAGGCTAAGTGGCGTTCCTTGGGCCAGGCCTATGTCCAGCAGTGGACTGCCGCAGGCTAATGTGATGATCATACTTTATAAGTTTTTTTGTTTCATTATACATGTAATTTATACATCCAAGTTAATTTTCCAGAACTCTATGACCAAATAAGACAAAAAAAAATATAAGGTTAGTTATGTTTTTTTCTTTAATCGCAAATATGACGACTCGCTTGCAATTTCATTGCATTTTGCCTCTACACGTGACATCTTCAAGTGATGTTTTGCATTCGACTGCTCGATGTTGTGGCAAAAGCGGTAATTAGCTATTTTTTTTCTTATTTATTATACATATATTAACTCCACACTTACCATGTAAGGCCTGCCTTCTAATACTTTGTAACCTTGGATAATTCTTCTTGTCTCGTTCAATAGATTTTGAACCTTATGTGGTAATTTCGTTGCAAACTGTGTACTAACTATATAAGGACCTAAAACTGATTAAATATTTCGTAAATGTTTATTTAGAACATCGCTAAACATAGCAGAAGCTGCAATATAGAAAATATTGTAATTCATATTATAGAGAGGCATATTATGTATTAAAGACCTTTGTATGTATATAGAAATCTAAATAATTTTAATATTCATAATAAAACCGGAAAAATGTAAAGATTTACCTGATAATAATATTAGCAATATGGGGATATGAGACAACGCCGTCATTTTCGTTTTCATGTTATTTTTCATAACAAATATGGACTCTGATAAATTAATTGTTAATTTTACGCCATGAACACTATTAACGGTGTTCTTATTAAGATTTTGTAAAAGCCTGCAAAACTGGTTGTCGCCTGGGTTGGTTCTCAAATAATTGTATGTTAATTTGGTTCCTTCTTTAAACTGTGTAATTAATTTTCTTTACAATTAATTCTACGCCATTGGGATCTCTCTTGGGGGAAGGCCTCACCGAACGATTTTGCTTATTAATTATTTAACCATTTATAATTATAATGTGTCTAGTGCAAAGCCTGAAACCCTTTTATAGTATGGTTAGATTTTGCACAAATTTACAAAATTACAGTTTTAAAATTTTGTCGGCATTGAATATATTTTCATTTCAAATCTTAGCTTTCGTAGTGTAGTCAGAAGTAATTATTTGAATTTTATTTAAAATATCTTTGTCTTAATGAATCAGTGTCGATGATTTGAAAATTGGTTAAAAATCTTCTATATAAGATATTTGATAACGCACAAAATGCACGTGATGAGATTTTTGATGTTTATTATGTATAAATATGATCTGTAATGATCGTTATAAGGTAATTTACTGCGATGAATCGTAGGCAGCTTAAGAAATACTAAAAAACAATTCAAAGTTTATCATTTTATTACAATTTCAATTTTTAACAGTTGAAATAGGCGAGTATTCTTCAGATTTTGTGGCTTTGTTTGTATTATTAAGTTTCCCTTCGTTTGTTTTACGCATTTGGGATAATTCATTTTTAGCAGGCCTGAAAATCCACAAGTCATTATACTTTTTATATACCATTACGAATATTTCAAGGACTTTGGTAAATTATTTAAAATAATGTATAATATAGATTGCGAGTCCAATAACCAAATGTAATAATAGTTTTTTTAAGAAAATAAAAAATGTAAGGTTTCAACAAAAAATTAAAACGTTCAAAATGAAACTTTCTATTTTTCTTGCTCAAAGGAAGTCATTTGAGACATACTTCTTGCTAAAAAATAACCAATAAATATGACATTATAATCTAAAAAATAAGACGTACATACATAAACAAAAGCTTGCTACTACTACGTACTATATGTGCATTATAAGATATCGGAAGTTCAAAATATTTTTAAAGCGTCATCAGAAACCATACCCGTCAGGGTGGTCGACCCACTTCATTTCTTCTTCAACGTTGCCTTCACTGGACCTGAACTGTCTACAGTTAACGCTGAAAAAGATTAAATATAACATAACAAATAGTGATAACAAAATCAAAAGGGCAAATTTATAGAATGAAAATATTCACGTCGGCTCCTTATAAATTGCGCAGTTGATTAACTGCCTGTTCTTAAACACACTGGTGTAGAGGAAGGGTCCGTAGCATTTGTTAGTTTTCTCCTTGACGAGGCAGGCAGATATGATACCGATGACTACAGCGTTGGCACCGGTCCCGTACACCAGGGGACCCCCGTGATCGTTCTGTCATACAAACGATATAAATATAATTAAAAGTCACGGCGGTTTTGTTCTTATTCAGAATTCTCTATATCACAATTACTAACGTTATGTTTAGAAAAATATATTCACTGATATTTTCTAACAGAATTAGATTTTCCCTAATATATATATGTAGTAATAGTCTGTCTTAGGTTCTTGACCTTTTACGTTATTAAATATGTTGGTAAAACCATTTAATATCAGACACATCCTTGTTCCATACCTACACGATTTTATTAAAGTTTCTAATATTATTAACAAAAATCTTCAAAAAACTCGCAGATGGAATGGAAGGTGAAGACATTACAAATAAATATATATCTGGGACATTTTTCACACATAGCAGTCTGATCTCAAGATAGCTAGCCAAGCACCTTTAGTATGGGGTATCAGAGACCGATATAAAAACATAGATATTTTTAAATGTATACTTAAATAATAACCAGACACAGTTTAAACATAAATGTTCATTACATGAATGTTTGTCCTGATCGGGAATCATCCCCGCGACCCCTGGTGCAAGAGGCGGGGTTACTACCATTACACCAACTCAGGTATAGAAACTCGAAATTTTGGTTAGGTAACTGAATTGTTTATGTTGGCATATAACTAAACTGTACCTCGCAGAAACCACCGCCCCAGAAGTGCTTCCTTTGGCTGCTGTCGTTATGGTAAGCTGAATGCAGTATTAAGTTTTCGGTATCTGTTTCGCGTCTGTATCCATTGAATTCTCCCGAATACATAATATCCGTGCATTCTACATACTTGCCCTGTGGATTTAAATGGAAACATTATTCTGCATAAAACTTAGCTCATGATACATTGGTGCTCTGTTACGATCACCTGAAACGTTTAGCAATCATTAAGTACGAGTTCCTGTTTGTGTTTCTTCAGTATTCATAGTTTTTACTTGGAATTACTATGCTAAATGTAGAAGTTCGAACGATGTTCTTAAATAACCAAGTAGAACATTAGTATTTTAATTTAGGTTTTTTTGTTTGTTGTTCGACGCTAGTCCATATAGAAGACAGCCATGATTCATTTTGTAAACGTCTTGTCAATAACTCACTTACACTACATATAGCGCTCATTTCTGTTATAATGTCCTTCGTGCATATCATATAGTTTTCAATTATGTTATGGTACCGGGGACCCCAGTACCTCTTGCAAGCGTTCTTTGCCATGACAGTTGCACTGGTTTCTAGAAGTGCCTGTTTATTATTTTGATTTTGCATGTTGCTCCCCTATGAAAAGGTTTATAAAGAGTATCAAAAAAATCAAAACATTTACATTTTTGTCCGTGCATTTAAAGACACTATAAAGAAAAATAATTGAATGGTGGTAGGTCTTTTCGAACCCAGAGGTCTAGCTAATAGGCTCGATGTCAATCTGCCGCCATAACAACGTTGCTGTTTTCCGGCACTAATGTATGTCACAGCCAGAAGTATTCTGAGCGAACTAGCTTCACCATCTACGGCCTCATCGTCACTTAACGGCAGGTGTAATTGAGATCAAGTGTCAGCCCATTGCTGATAAAATAGAACTTATCTAATTAGGAACTAAACTGCAGCTGCAAGCAGAAAATTAATACGAAGAAGGGTTAATACGGCCCTTTGCATTCGAGTCCCTTCCGTGACTATTATATTTGGTGTCCATATGAGATATATCGAGTTTAAGGGATAATTTTATTAAAGCTTTATATTTATAACATTAACACTTCGTTTATTGTTAACTCTTTGCACTGCATGGCTCCGAAGAGGGGCCACTAAAGAACTGTCGCCAATCTTGACGACTCTGCTGCGGAACCTTCGTGTGCAAAAAGTTAATTACGAAAAGCTGATTTTTATAAATTTGAGGAGTTTCTGCTCCGTTTCTAAAATAAAATTTAAATTACAAGAAGTTGTGTTTTTTCATTTTTTTTTAATTGATGATGTAGGATATTTATCAAATTGAATTATTGATTGATGAACACGTAAGTATTCATTGAGGATTGCCGAATATGATTACAATCACATTATAATAACAGACTACGACCATACCGACGTATTGGTTAATTAAAGAATATACAGTGAGAGTTTTACTTACATCACTGTACTTGTCTGTGGCGCCCCACCCCGCTATAGAAGTGATCGTGTTTGGGTTCTCGTACGTTTTACTGTCATTGTTATAGGCGATCGGACGCGGTATGAAGTCGCAGCCCTTGATGCGTCGATAGAAGTTAAACTCCTCTTCCACTTTAACGATTGCTATGTCGTTGTTCATCCATCTAATGTTATCGTTCTGATGGCCATCGAAAATGTAATCTGAATAGAGATAAAATAAAAATAAATAAATGTGTGTGCATTCACACACACGAGATATTATTCTACTTTCGCACGATTGTTACCATTGTCAGCCTGTACACGACCATTGCTAGATACAAACTTCTCTTAAGGATCTCCATACTAATCAGCACACTATCAGCACGCTACTCGCATCCGACGGCTTCCCTCGACCATCAACGGATCAACAGTCTACCTTATTCGTGGTGTCATCAGAGATTCTACCATCCCTGTGTTTGTTTATACACAGGTGGGTTGCACTGCCCCATCAGTCATAAGTCCTTCGAATATTATGCCTTATCCATAGTCACTTCAGGCTAGCAATCTTTTTACCTCTAAAGTAAAACTGGATGTGATTTTATAATTTTTTTTTCGCGTAGTAAATTAATGATTTATTATTATTTCAGACTTTTTAATAGAATAATGCCATAAAACAAGTAAAACATTCTTTGAGCTATAAGTGACAAACTTAACCATATAAATTACGCACTAATTAAGTCGTATACACAACACATTGCGCTCAGCGCTTTGTGATGACATGTTTACTCCTGCTATTCTGATGTACCTAATTAGCTAGTTGAACATGAATGTAAGAGAAAAAATATGAAATCTTACTTCGAGGGATGCATTTCCATACAGCCTTCTTAGCTCCGTTCTTGAAACAGGGATTATTGTACTGGTCATCACCTTCATAATAACTGTCACAATTTGTAACATTAATAATGTTTTCATTAATAAAATCTTCAGTAGCAGCTTACTATTAATTATAGTATTTTGTGGAGTGAATGATGATGATAAGGAAAGATATTGTTTGAACAATATCAATATCTTAGTACTTTAGAATGTTTATAGCCGTGTCAGGGGTCACGAAGTGATGTAAGTATTCCCACCTATTTGTCCCGGATATCACGTAGAAATGTTTTACATCCTCAATGCAGGCTGCTGAGGTAAGAATGTACTCTTCGTGGACGATCACTCCACCACACAACCAGTGACGGAAGTCGCCTATCTTCTGTCTTATTGGCAGCTTGAGGTACACCTGCAGATTAGAATTAAACTTAAGTCTTTTTTGGAGAAACTAACAATTCAGTGCAAATTATTGACGAACGGGAAAAAAAAATATTAGAAATGTAACCCAAAAAAAATGACTTGGCTTGCCTACATTCGAAGTTGAAAATAAAAATTAAACTAGTTTTATTACGAAGCTTATAATTTTGTATCCTGATTTAGGTTTTATTATGAGCAGATGAAATAGGATATCCTATAAACACCATGTAAGGCCTGCTGTTGTCCTTCACTACCCTTCCTTCTAATATTCTCCTTGACGTATTCAAATGTTCTAATAATTTATTTCTATCGGCGCTCTTTAAAATTTCTTGTAGTTTAATAGGAGTTTTAGTAGCCACATCAATAGCTTTCGATCCTGTAATGTACATTATATTATAAATGTTTTATGATCTATATATGATAAAGTCAATATATACGTTTTAACAACTTGCTACCAAATGATTTCAATCTATCTATAAATAAACTTTGATGAACGCAAATTTTCTGAAAAATTATAAATCAGTCTGAATGATTATATTATTACTTCGAATAAAATACAATACTACATTTTAGTTTCGTACCCAGGAAAAAATATTAAAGTCCTCTTACCCATTAAAATGTACATTGAATGTAAAAATAATTCAAAACTTATAGCAAAAATCAACTTTTTCATCGTGGTATTATTAACTCGTGAGTAATTTCATTAAAAAATCAAATATTTTGCACAATTTCACGGTTATGTTAATGTTTTTGATTGCAAAATGCTTGGTAGTACACTCTGATTAGAATTCATTTAACCATACTCACATAACGATAGAATATACAAGAGAAATGAGATCAACAAATGAATACATTAATTAATGTGGGCTTTACCATCTTCGGCTTCGTGACCAAACTTTTCAGTTAAAAAGAAAGATTATTACAACTTATGCTTATATTCAGACATTTGTCTACAATTTTCCTATGCAGCTGTATTTCGCATTTCAAGAAATGACGTTTATTTCGATATTTCGTGAACATATTTATAGGCTACGCATTGAATGAATAGATTTATGAGTTCCTTATTCAACTTAAAATTGTCTGTAGTAGTATTTGAGGATCTGGTAACTCTAAAAGAGAGAATCTACTAGGTGGTATATTTTATCGATAAAACAGTTTCACCTGACCTTAATATCTCTGAAATGTTAAGTAAAGATCACGCTGTAATAATTGAAAATAAAGCGTGCTTGCCTAGATTACTTTTATGTCTTTATATTTAACTGCCGGAACACAGTAATGCAGTTATAGGGGCAAATTAACATTAAGAGTGCTGGCTGGTTGGGTGAAGTCGGAGAAACCCTTCCACCATCCAGACCAAATTGACCTCGGAATAGGTTTTCAAACCTAGGAACCAGTTTTCAAAGTGGTAATTATCTAATAACAAACAGTAAACTTTTGAAATAATTACACAGACAATAGAATATGGAACATTTATTGTAAGGATTTTCTTCCTACTCGCTAATTCTTGCCCGATTTTTTAATCTTGAATCTTTTTTCGGATTTCGCGTGTCTGTAATAAAGTAGAAAATATTTTTATTACTTATTTAAATAATAATTAAATTCACATAGGTTCAATGACGTTTTTTAGCTTTTGTTTTATTGCAATGACTGCGAGACAATTAATTTACATTTTTTTGAAACCTTTAAATGATCGATGAATTCCCTGCTGAAAATTAGTATGTTATGCGGAAACCCATCATTTTCGAAATTTCAAACTTTAGTCCTTACATTTTAAAATTTATTTTCTGTTTTATATTTAATTTATCGATCTTTTAATTTTTATATTGTTTCCATTTTGGACAAATAGGTATATTAAAAAGAAAACCTTGGTATTTCTAATGTTAAGCCTAGTATTATAAAAAAGAATACCAATAGTATACCAATGATATACATGTTTGTAACTATCTTACCTATCGCTTTGTTCTTTCCACTTGTATGTCGTTATGTTCATACGAGTATGAGTTGATCTAAGCAACAATTTTCTGCACGCTGGTCTGTATATAATTAAAAAAATCTTTAATATTTTAATGAAAATTTAAAAAAATATGTAAGTAATAAAGGGTTACAAAATCATGAATCAGCCTTCTAATATATGTATACTACTATATGAAGTCAATAGTAGTAGTAGTCTCACATAAACCCGAAACACCAGCAATTTAGTAGTATAGTGCTCTAAAGGTATTAAATAATTGCACTACGAAGTCCTAAGGGAACCTTAAACATAAAAAAATGGGAAAATCACGTCGCGTGTTGTACCATGTCATGTGTGTGTATTTTTTAAACAGATGCCTATACAAGTGGTCAGCCCAGCAGGCATGCTCCTGTTCGAAATAATTTGCGCAAAAACTAACTGAAACTTACGAGTTGTCTTTGTCAATGGCGCACGTGATCAGCAGCCGGTTCTTGTAGACGCTGGTGAAGAGGAACGGGCCGTAGCACTTGCGCGCGATGTCGGTCGTGAGGCAGGCGGATATTATGCCGACGACCACCGCACTACTGCCGTGACCCACCACCAGCGGTCCGCCGTGATCATTCTACACAATATGAACAATTGTACAAACCATTTCCCAATCCTCACGAATTCTATTTATTATTTTTTTGACATCGTCCGTACTGCAATGGTTTACCGCTTGCATTGTAAGGCGGAAATCAAGAGATTCCCAGGCTACATGTGTAGTGAAGTCTGCACGGTCGAAGTTACGTTTCCAATTTATCTGGCTAACTGTGGTAGCTCAATGTCAAAATGGTAACATAACAACGTCATACACGAGAAAGCCAAAGTCATACAGAAAGACCTCATTGACACTTAACACTATGTGCCAATTGAGGTCATGTGTAAGCCCATTGCGGAAGAGAAAATTTTACCGTCTAAAGGAATCATTTTAAATTTGGTTCTATAACAATTTCATGTATTTCGTAAAATATCACACTGACTTTTAAAATTAAGTTCGTGTACGCATCAATAATAAAATTCTTAAAGATATTTTGGTAAGTAGAGCTTATTATCTGTTGAAGACCTTTTTAATGACAAAAATTCATAGAGACATGATTCGCTTTAATACAGTAAAAGGACAAGTATAAATCTAAAATCATACACAAGAATATTTTAAAACGTGCTCCTGAGTTTCTTTTTGTACTTTACAAGAGCCCCTATTTTTTGGAGCGGCATTAGAATTATTTGTACCATTTAAGAACACCTGTGAAAACCTAATTGAACAAAGTATATATTTTTTATTTATGAACGAATATCAAAAGGTGTTTTTTTAACGCCGAAACAGAAAACATTAACGAGAAACGTAATGGCCTCAACAAACCTCTAAACACACTAATCTAAAAAATGACCTTACTTCACAAAATCCTCCGCTAACAACGGCATATCTTCTTAAACTTGCGGAGTGTGCAGCGTTGTGAACTTCCATTTCATCGTCTCCTTGAGACTTTCTCAGTCCGAACTCCTCCTCCGTGTCAATCAGTTCCTTACATTGCAATTTGTCCTGTAATAAACGTAGCATCTTTCGGGTTTATAATCAGTAGATTTTATATATAATACAATGGAGTAAAACAATTTTTTTTTAATATCCAAACATTTCGGATACTTATTTATTACAGTTTTATAGCATGACCATCAGTGGAATGTCCTTTTAATAGCTGAAGACCTTCTAAAAAGTTCGGTGTCGATGCAGTATTACGTACGTGTTTGAGTTAAGGGACTATACCTACAGAAATTATAGATGAAATTAAATTTGCGGCTTTATGTTTTAGTGTAACTGTTAGAAAAAGAAAATGAGTAAGGAGATGTTTATCCAAGAATTTTCCACAAAAAAAAACATGATAATTACTACTCAAGTATATTACTTTTAATGTAAATACATATTCCTCTTTTTAAAACAATGGTGATAATTTTTAGAGTTAGCTAAGGTGCGTATGTAGACAATTTTAACAATCATTTCAATTTAAAATTCATGTCCCTTCGTGAGACAGTGACCGAAAACGGAGGTCCGTAATTATTTTCTAGGGCCATATATACACACAGACTTTAGATAGCTGTCGATATATAGATAGTCTAATAAGAAAGATCTAACTGGTAGTTAACCGGAGACTGTTTAATAATGACTTACTTTGCAAATTTCGCCCATTGCGCCGCCACTAACGGCGTCCTTCGAGCATATCATAGACTTATCGATGATGTAGTGGTAACGCTCCGGCCAGTGCTTCTTGCAATGCTCTGTTGACAGGAGCACGGTGGTGGTTTCCAAGAGTATTGGCGAGTTAATAGTTTGTCTGCCGAAATTCTGTCGTGAAGATGTAGGTTAAAGTAATTATACTCAACGTAACAGCATTGTTTTGTTCCGATAGTCACACATGTGGGAACCAACGTACTCTGGGTGGCATGGTTCACTATCTACAGCCTCATTATTGCCTAACATAACGCGGAATGGAGCTCAAGTGTTAACGAAGTGTTTATGAAAATAAGGTGATGTAATAATTAGAGGCCTGAGTGCAGGGCAAGCCGTGCTCCGAAATACTGCACTACACTGCATAAAAACAATGCACTGCATAAAAATGATTAAAACATGACGTGATTTTTCAAGTTTTTAATCTTATGGTCGTGTTTGTACTTGGTAGCAAGCATGATTTATTAATTTTAGTATACGATATTTTTAAATGGACTATGTTGGGCTTTCGAGCTTGTACAGTAGTATCGCCACTGGTAATAATGTAAGGTATACCTTGATTGGATCTCCGAAAGTTTCCTGAGATCCCCAACCCGACAACGTCCCCACTGTCCCGGGCGCCTCCAGATCCATACTCCTATTGTTATATTTGATCTTCTTCGGTACGAAGTCGCAACCAATAATTCGCCTGTGGAAGTTGAACTCATCTTCCACCTTCACAACTGCTATGTCGTTGACCATCCATAGTATGTTATCAAATTGGTGTCCGTCGAATTCGTAATCTAATGAAATTGAATTGAAAAAAATTTACTCTAAGTGTGACCAAGTGGGGATCAAACCATAATACTATAACATAATAACCGATAAAATCACATATCTTATAACAAGTGATCGGAATAGACTAAATATATTTACCTACATTTTGAGCAACAGAGTCAAGAAGTGGAGACTTCCTTAATCCTAAATAAAATTATTTTTCAACGGGACATCTTCCGGGACAATACTTATATATATAAAAACTGTTAGTGCTATCGTATAACAATTAGATTAGACCTTTTGTTTTGTTTTAAATAATTTGTAGATACAAATAAAAGAACAAAAACAAATCAAAATGCATCTTAATTTATCCAATCAAACTAATGAAAACTTGCAATATTTTTCAAAATTTAATTAGTAATATAAAAAATATGTAATCATGTTAAAACTATGTACCTAAATATCTACTTGGTCAGCTGCAATCAGTTGTAATCTATCAATCTCTCCGACATGCAATTTTTTTATTTACACCTACCGATTGCATCAGATAAAAACTAAGGTAAAATCCATTTTTTTACAAAACCTACATTTCTGGAGATGTCCCGTAAAAAATCCATTTTAGGAATTTAAATGTTTTACAATATTACTAACATTTTTTAATGTCCCTTAAAAAAAAATAAGCAAGTCTCCACATTTTGACTCTGTTCCTCAAGGTTTAGGTAAATATATTCAGGTTATTCCGATCACTGCTTATAACTGTACTTTTTTTTTGTTCTTTGTTGTTGTAGTGGGAATAGGTATACATAATATAATCTAAATATTCTTATAACTATATAATAAATATCTGTTTTGGTATCTTGAAGATCAGTACTATATACTTATATATTTGAAGATTTCTCTTTATTCTGCGCCAATAAAGAGCTACTAACAATAACTAATTGGTTCAATATCATCAACTTTTTCTCGACTGTTATATTCATATGTATTATTTTTATCACATATTTACTAGTGAAGTAGTATTTCAATGGTAAATATATAAAGAAAAATTCATATTTACCACATTGTCAAAACATTTTTGAGTTATATAAAAGCATTATATTTTCTCAGTCGGTGACTACATTTTTCAGGTAGATTTTGGTTTCATGAAATTTCTGACACGATGTGCCTTTTATCAGCAAGTACGATATACATCAAAACTCGGTTGAGATTTCAGAGAGAATTAGCCCTTTGCATACTCTAGGCATACTTGATTTGCGATCCTCGTGGATTGGATTTATAATAGTGAATATTAGATATTTATACTAACACGGGTTGAGATAAATAAAATCATTTCAATACAAATCGTCCTCAGAACCAATTTTGGCAGCTTTTTAATTTGATTATACGGTTACTATAATTGTAATAGGGTATTCGAGAATATAACAACGACTTTATATACATG
>DWQX01003239.1:0-18494 GCA_018245475.1 Pharmacophagus antenor
TAAATATAATATAAATAATATAAAAAAATTATATTGATCATTTCTAAGCACTACGACAATGAAAATTGGTACTCTTAAACACGTTTTTGGAACAGTGATAATGTCTTAATCTCACGGACTGCAGGAGGAAGTAAATTCATTTTTTTATTTAAATACATCGTTTCTGCAATGCAGCTACGAATTTTCAGGCTTTAGAACTGCGCATTAACGACAGTGATCAATTATTATTACGTGATCAACATCTTCGTAGATTTACCCTGCACATAAACTATCTTTTAATATATAATGATATGGTTTGTCATCAATCAATTTAATTATGATAACTTGAAAACCGTAAATAAGATGACGGAGGTTGATAAGTTTACCGCAAAATAATATTGGAGTACCCCGACTACAAACAATGCTCAAATCTCAATTTATCGACAAAGATTTAGTTATTATGTCCTCCTACTGTTATTATTATGATTTCCATTATTAAAAATAACATTATAGTGGTATTATCATGCTATTTTTTTGCCAAAGGAAAAGTTTTAACTTAAAAATACACAAGATTTGCATTTATTTTATAGCATCATTCGATGCGCAAGTTTACGAATTTTAGTATTTGATATTTCAGCAGGAAAAAATTCAAATACACAAGCCACTCTTTGAACTTCAATAAACTTTTATAGAGTTTAATTTTATCTTTGAGAGCTACTAAAATAAAGTCTAAACTTGAATTGGTTGATTCGTAAAAAGTATTTTGAGCAAGCGTTTTATTTCGATTTTTCATAGGTTAATTTTTGTATCTTTACAGTTTTAAAACTGAAATTCTTACTTTGTATCCAGATTGGGACTGGAATATAGAAAAGAATGACAAAAAAATAGTATTTATTAACATCGTATTTTATGAAAATTTAATTTCTTTTATCAACAACGCGATAACACTTGTCATCTATCGCACATGTTATTAAGTGTCAATAAGGCCGTAGATGGTTAAATGTGCACGTTTAGAACGTTCTGGCTTATACAGCAATACTGATACGACGGCAGATTGGCATTAGGGCTAGCCATGCGGGTTCAAAAACCTTTCGACCATTCAGACTCCAATACACCTGTGGCTCGGGATTCGAAACCGGGACCTCAGCGTGAAACGGACTATTTATTATATCAGTAGTTATAAAGACAAACATTTTAGAAAAATCATAGCCAATATGAGTGTGTAGACGCACTAACAAATTCATCGAACCTAAGGGACTCATTTTTAAAGGGACGGTGTGCTTACGATACTAGAAAAGGTTTCATTGCTTCAAAGACTATAAAAATAAAAAATAAAAAAAGAAAGCTTGCGTATATAATAAAAGTATACAAAGTAGGGATGAAAGGGGAGATAAATCGGAATGGCAGCGGTAACCGCAAATCTTGGAGTGCTCAGGCAGCTTGTTATTTTTCCTCCGTTAACGTTTCTTACACCACATAAAATTATATAAGACTTTGAAACATCTTTTATTAAAATTTTCTTTACCGACAATGGGCTTACATTTGACCTCAATTTCATCTGATGTTAAAGGACAATGAGAACTTATGTGGCCTAAGAAGCGTACTCGTCTAGAATATTTCTAGCACTCATTGTTATGACTGGCGGTACTCTAAAAATGCTGTTATGGACATTATGACAATGAAGGTCAGGCGGATCAGATTCTATCACCATATATACTTCACATGTGAAACACTGCACCATGATCATTTGCAATCATTGAATGTCACTTATATAATGTATAACTGTTATATTTTCAAACTAAATTCTACACTTAAAATGATAATTATTTACTATTTGAGACTCTTATTATTACGTAAAACCTTTTTTCTTGCAATCGTTACAAATTTAAAAGATATAGTAACAATTATTAATTTACCATTTTTGTTAGTCAAATCAAAATGCTTAAATGAAAGTACTGACGCTAGACTTATAGAATTAAAATGATGCACTATTACTAAGACTGTCATATTTGCGAAGCATTCAAGTATTAAACAAGATTCATTCATTAATACTGTTCCCATCATTACCATCTTTTTTTGTTAAGAAAATAAGCTCCAAATCACGGTGCCTCATTATTAAACAGATGAATTTTTATTTCTCCCCTGTTTACAGTTTTCGTTTCGAGCATTGGTTTTATTTATGAAGATTTCCCGTGGGAGTCCTTTGTATTAAAAGGGAATTGATTACTGGGTAGTCTTTTATTACTTTTGTTTCGTTCGAAAACATTCCAATGAAATTGATTTTTCTTTGTGAAGAATTGCATTTTGTTTAACGAACATACTGTTCTTAATAGAAAGGAATAGAAGAAAAATAGTGTACTTGATATTGGAAACAATCATTTATAACAAAATAGAAGCGAATAAATTGAACATAAAAAATATAGTGTACTTCAGAATAAATAAATATCTTTTTATTTTTTAGTGGTGAACATTGTGTGGCATACAATACACATGTATATTCCACAGTTGTTTCTATAACTGTTTGCCTAGAATATATATTACTCTCACGTTTATGACTTTTATGGCAGCAGATTAACATTTAGGGTGGTAGTTTGTCAGGCGGGTTCGAAAAATCCTGGTTACATATTTCATTATGAAAATTTTACCCACGTTTCAATTCAATTTATATTAATAAACTGATTATTATCACGGCATATAAATAAAAAAAAATAGTAGTACCGTAGCCCCTAAATTTATTACCATTTTTTAGTTTTTATCCGTCAAGCTTCATGACAGAAAAACGAAAGTCCAGTAAAAAAGAACCACTAAAGTCAACAGAATCATGCATCGTAGTCACATATAAAATTTATGCGCCTGGAATTTTGGGCTTCCTTTTGGTTATCGGTTCATAAAGAATAATGATTTATTTACAACAGTACTCCACGGCGTAAAGAACGTCCCGAAACAAGAAAAACGCAATCAACATAACATTGAAGCTTAAGATGTTTTAAATGTAAACAGAATACGAAATAAGGTATAATAATCGAGGGTGCCTCAAGCGTGCCCGTTGCCAAATTAAATATGAGCGAAGTTGTAGCGCGCGGCGCTTGTGGCGGCTTGTATTGGCACAGTTGGAGTAACTCGGGCAATTTGGAGCGTAGTAGTTACTCACTGGATATTCAACCGTGCGTCGGTGGAATAATAAATATGTAGTCTTTGACCTTGCGGTACGCATGATGGGGATAACTAAACTGACTGCCGCTGACGTTAGTTTCTTCTCACTTCAGTTTTGAAGGCCGCTGTAGATAATAAAATTATTAGAGTAGTGAGATTTAACGTCGTATGTAAATAGTAACTGTTGTATCGCTTGTAATAAGGAGAAAGGCTTTAACGTCTCGATTTTTTGTTGCATACATTTTAATATCACTTTTAAAGACATTTTGATGACAAAGAACTGAACTCGTTGACAACTCACCGGATAGACAAGCTGATATGGCAGTGGGCCTTGTTACCCGAAGAACCGATAATCGTTGGGGTAAACGAGTTCTCGAGGGACCTCAGATTGGCAAACGTAATGTAGGACGCCACAGACTAGATGGAGCGAATATTTACGCAGGGTGGCTGGCAAAAGGTGGAAAAGGTGGTTGAAAATTGTGCTCAGTGGCGTGCACTCGGAGAGGCTTATGTCCAGCTATGGACTGATATAGGCTGATGATGAGATATTTTTAAATGACTTCCTCAAAAAGGAAATTTTTTGGTCTCCCAAAATAAACAAACATTATGTAACCACGATTAACTACTATAAAAATGAAATGTTATCCTTATTATCTAGTTTTCTGATATATAAAGCAATCATAATCGTATAAAGCTGTAATACGTGTAGTTCCATTATCTGTCATATTTATTGAACACTCTTATACGCTCACAATAATAATGAAAATTTTAAAAAAGAATAGTGATTTTTTCGTCCCGAAAAATAAACTTGCTGTGCCCGGTACTAGGCTTAATAAAATATCAAACTCTTTCGAAAGTATACGCTTTCACAACAAGCTATAAAAGGACGTAGTCAATTTATCTTTTAAAGAGTTTATAAGTTTCGTCTCAGATAAATTGTACGAAAAAGCATATTCTAGTGTAAAGATTATTACGTAAATGATACAAGCGTTTGGAAGTTAATGACTCTTGTTATACTCTCTTCTATGTATTTTAAAAATATTGTAAGAAGAGTAAAAAAATACTTTTGATTTTCTTGACAGTTTTCAGAAAAAACCGCCTTGTGAATTCAAGTGAATGTAAAAAATAATCAAATTTAACACTTGGTTTACGGACACTATTCAATGGTTTCTTTTTCGAGACCATAGTAATTTCATCCATTAAACCTTGAAATACCTTCTTTATAAAAAGAAATATAAAGTAAAAAAAACAGAAAATTTGGACACATGTAAGTATAGTGAAGTAATAGTAAGTTTCATAATTACTAAAATTAACTTTAAATCAAGGCTTGGATTTGTACGCTTATGTCGGAGTTCAGTTTTGAATAAAAAAGAGTAGATATAATTTTGTCAAATGTTAACCCTTTGCACTCGAGAGGTGACTCTCGCTCGCATTTAACGCTGCCATTGAATTGTGAGTATTGACAAACACAAACACACGAGTCACCTATCGTGTGCAGTTTTATAATTTAAACATTTCGTACTTCAACTTGTGTTCATAATGCAAAGATAAACGATATTCGATTATTTGTTCCTGCGAAAATATATTCTCAAGTACAAATGGTTAATTTGCGATGTACCTATAACTTGTCATTAATAATACAGATATCATAAAAACTTTCTATGGATTATTTTCTTAATTATGTCTACACTTTAGATTGCCGTATGCATTTTAAGTACGCGGACAGAAGAAAACGAGCTAGGTTTGCCGTTGTAGCCTGCAGATCGTGTTGTCTCATTATCTTACAAAAGTATTCGCCGTTCCTCCCCTCTTCCCATTCGTTCAATTCATTCATTTTATTTATGGAGACGACCCCAAGGGATTTCCCCTTGAAGGAAGTATAATGTTTTTTATGCTAACGTCTTATTAGTCTCGTTTTATAGTAGAATAAGTGTGATAAACGATTTATTGTTTCTTTGAGTACTAATTTTTTTATTGGTTAAGATCTAACACTCGACCCCGACTTCACTTGATATTTAGGGACAATGTGGCCTTAGATGATGAAGCTCGTTCGCTGAGAATAATATCGACTCTTACATGTATGACTACCTGATCACAACAATGTTTATTTCGGTTTTTATTTAATCGCAAATACTCGAATGACCCCTTTCGTCACTACACGTGGCATCTTCAGATGTTACCGGTTAATCAGCAGTATGTCGGAACCAATAATTTATAATTTTATTTATCAATCTTGTTGTATTCGCCAACTCAAAACTATAAGCGAAGTCGATTGTAGTCTTAGCTCTCTACTTGTTATAGAATGGTCCTAATAGTAACAATGAGAAAATAAAATGGGTCGCGTATATTATGTATAGCTTTAATTTAACGAGTTATGTAAAGACGCTTTCCATATTAACTTAAAAACTATTTGAATAATTTCCATTGTAATAAGTGCTATAAGAAATACGTACATGAAAACGTTTATTGTACAACATCAAGACCCACACGATAAGAACAATATTAAAAAACTAGAGAAATTAAAAATAAATACAATTAACCATTACTAAAATTAAATTGCATCTTATTTCCATCATTCCCAGTGCACAGTGAGTACGGGTGTGTGTGTGTGTGTCTGTGAGAGTACTGAATTGGTACAAAAATCCTTAGTTCAGAGGATTGTCCACCTATTAGAGATGAATCACTGATTTTCAGCTACTGGTCTAAGTACAGCTGCGATTAAACAGAAAATTTTAAAGTACTGAATTATTCACTGTCTAACTGTCCCATATATCACCAACGCGCAGCCTAAAAGCGTTGGTCCTAGGACATGAAATTTAGAGAGCATTATCTTCGTAGGAATTCAATAAAACGTTATTTCACTGTCAATACGGTGGTAAGGGTGGTTCAAATTTCTAGGAAACTTTTTATTCCGAGTCGATGAACAAGAATTTTTTTATGAGAGTGGGAGGGGTTTTAATGTTTAAAAAAAATTTCCGCGCCCGGACAAGCGGCCGAATGAGGATTAATTATTTTTTTTCGATTATGTGCTGACTCGATTTCACTTGATGTTTAGTGACAATGAAGCCGTAGATGATGAAGCATGTTCACTCATAATACATTTTCTTATATAGCGAAGTAAGATGCAATACCAAGATTTTTTATCTTTATGTTCTAACTTTCCATCTAAATAAAGATTAATAAAAACAAAAAAAAATTATAAACGGGTGTGATGACATCTGCGTTGACAGCATCAATAGAGAGCTTTTGTATGCATAATTATTTAAAATGTTAAAATTTATTTCAGTATCGGTGCATCTCTCCACAGTAATAATCATTCTCGTGTCTTTAGTGTCTGATTCGAATAAACGTTCCTGTTATTCGAATCAGACAATAAAGGACCACAACTAGCCATTCAGTGGCGTTCAGAGGTAATCATTAAGTGAGAAAGATATTAATATTGTTAAATATTCTATAGCGTTTTCCATTGGTGTTTGTTAGGGAAATTTATATCGGCCGATTTCCGCTGCGGTTACTTCCTTTTCGTGGCGTAATACATGAAAATGAATTGTTATAAAACCATTACTTTATTAAAGCCTTTTGAAGATATCTTCCCCTGCGAATAGCTGTATATAATGATATTAATTGTTATATATTTTATATCATTATCATACTAAACACCACTTTTATAAAAATAAAAGGATTGTTAGGTCATAATATTTTAATATTGGACATTTTACTAATACATTTACATGACACAAGCAACATAAAATATTTAATCTCACTCTCTCTCTTTTTGATCCGGCTAACCCACAAAACAGTTGAACTAATATGATAGGAACTTTCGCAAGTAGATAACTGATGGATCGAAGGGGGCTTAAGTAACCAAACTCAGGGAAAAGGTTGTTAAAAAAAATCATAGATAAAATTTCAATTTATGATAAGTTACAATAAAAAGTGTCGGAATTTGTGAATGTGTCCTATTCTTTTTTATTTAAAAATAATTAATAGACAAAATAGTTACTCATTTATCAATTTAGTTTGTTTACTTTTATTTACTTAATGTGTCATACATAAAGTAACAAAAAAATTTTATATGAGAGCAAAAGAATAGAAAAATTACTAGTAACAAGAAACAACTTTACCGGTCTTTTTTAATAAAAAATAGCGACTATTAACCTCACTTTTACATTATAAAATAGATAATAAAGATGTAAAGTCGAAGCTCAAAATAAAGATACATTGAAAAGGCGCACCCAGAAAAGTGCATTTCATTTGCTAATGGTACACCAGAAGGTTTTTTTTTTCAAATGAAGACATTATCGTAATGGGTTTTCCGAAAGCATCAGATTCTATAAGAGTGCATCGATACAATCTCTAATTTATTAAAGCAGGTAATGAAATTTTAAATGTGAAGGATGCATAAAAACTCTTTACATATCTCACAAGCTGTAAGCATTCTTTTGGTAGATGCAGCACAAGCAAAATTTTTTGATCTAAAAAAATTAGCTTGGGCTAAGGGGCGTTTTCGAACTTCTGACTAAAGTTTTTAAATTTTTAATAAAATCCTATTAATAAGTATTGTTTTACTGTCCGTAGTGTAAATCACACTGGTTCATTTAACATTTTGACTAAAGTATGATGTATAATTACTTTAACACTAGATTTACCGGACCCGACATTTTGACAGGCCAAGCCTAGATAAAAAGTATCGTATACTAATATGTGTTTGACTTTTTTATTTTCTTATAATACCTCTGGCAACGTTCTTTTATAAATTTTATTGCAAAACAGAAAAACTAATAATGGTCAAAATTGCAACACATTTGAAAAGAAACCCATAAAAATGTGTCGGTTAATCTAGTGTTTAACATTGTATTAAAGTTAAGACATTGTGCGAACTAAAAATGATATTTTTTTCATATATATCATCATTTTACTTAAGGTATACTTCGTGACCTTGTTATATTTCTTTTATCGGCAATGAACAAACACTTGATCTTGATTTAACACGATGTTAAGTGACAATGAAGTCGTGGATGGAGAAGCAAGCATGTCCAGAATTCGACTGCTGAAACGCAGCAATATTGTAATGGCTGCAGATTGACATTGAAAGTGTTACCTAGCCAAGCAAGATCTAAGAAACCTTATAAGTATCTATACGATAATTCTTATTAGTTAAACGAATTTAAATGTAATAAAAACATTAGAGAGCGATTCATTATCATCGAAATTTTCAAAATTTTCCTATGAGCGTTCAGTTTCTTTATCATAACATCTGAACAATATAAACTTCGGAATCGACACAAGACAATGTTATGTTTTGCTCGTAACTTTGTTATAAAGTGAGGACTGCTGTAACAAGATTTTGTAATTGTTTGTTTATTACACCGCAAGAGGCTTTTAAAGCAATTTCACGAACCGAAACGTGTTTCAGACTTTAACTTGAACTCGTATGTGTTAAATATTTATGTATTCCGTGGTTTATCGTTGGCTTTATAATACGGATATGCTTAGTTCTATTCCGGGTCCACATCTGCAGTGGAGTTTGGATAGTGGCAGGGTTTTCTCAAAATTGCTCGCCTAACTACCACCCTTAATTACAATCTGGCGCCACAATAGCAATGTTATGTTCCGGCAGTCATATTTGAGAGCCAAAGTATTCTGGGCGTTCGTTCGTCATCTCCTACAGCCTCATCAATCACTCAATAATCACTAAAATTATGTGAACTTAAGGTGCAGTGTTAATATATTGCTGATAATATTTTTTTTTTTCGGTTGTACGTTTATGTATATGTAGATATCATGTTCTCTATTTCATTGCCTTGTTAAATAAATCAGAGATTAATTTCGTATACGAGTATTTGTATTGGGTCTCTATGTATTAATGTTACCTGACTTTCATAAGACTGAACTATTTTTCTTTTACTTTACTTTCATTTCAAAAAATTTCTTGACCAGAAGGTCTTTAGATGTGACTGACTAAACATTTTTTTAGTATTTTCAAAAATCCTCACACTTTTTATAGCAGCTGTTGGAGATAATTTAAAATGTTATGTTTAATATTTTAATAAAATACACTCATATGAATTCACGATAATTTAAATTATATGCTTCGATTACATGACATTAGTGTGATTAGAGCAAGCGGTGCAACGAAATGCTCTCAGTGGCAGATTTCAGTTGCGGAATAATGTTTAAGCTTGCGGTAAAACTAGTTTCAAAATTTGGCAAAACGCTATCGCGAGATGATCTTGTGTACATTGTGTGCAAAGCTGCTAACATTACTTATAACTTATACAACAGATAAAATACTAGAGCTGTTTTTACAATATAATAATAAAAAAAAATTGTATTATCATTTACTGGTGTTAGGATTAACATTCTCGGAACTGTTCCGAATATTACAAGTAATAGTAGTGTTTTACGAATCTGCCAGGCTATAAATGACCATCAATGGTTATCTGCTACCAACGTAGCTGTGTTTCAGCAGTCATACATTTGAGAGCCTGAAGTATTCTGGGCGAGCACGCTTCACCATCTACGGCATCATTGTCACTTAACATCACATGAAAGTAAGGTATAATATAATATAAAGTGTAATAAGCTTATAAAATAATTCCACAAGATGAATTAAAAATGGCATGAAAGTGTTTTTTTACCATATGTCTTTGTACGTCTTCTAACCGATAGATGGCGTTGAATGGTAACCATTTAACAGATAGCTATTTTCTTAAAGAATGTTTGTAATAATGTCATTTATAAACATGATTAAACTCATAGGTTATAAATAGCGGGTGAATAACAAAATAACGTATGTAACCAACAATAAAGTTAATAATAACTGAGCAAGTGTTGCGAAGTTCATGCAATTAATAGAAGTAGTATAATAAAAATGTCGGCTATTGCCTTTGACATAAGCACATAATCTCTCTGGCATTAAACGGAATTACGCACTATCGTTATGGGTTATTTCGCCACTTAGCTTAACATAGTACTAACGAAAATATAAGGAAAGAACTTAGCAATTATTGCATAATTATAACGTTATTATTTAATAATGTAGTGATAACTTCATTTTGTTTTGCATAGCTTAGGTATGAACGCTATTGATGTTTAAAGACTGAAAGTTAAGGATGTTAAGTGATAATGTGGAAGTGTTAGTTCTAATTATTTGAAAATCTATATATTTAAAATTCCAAGTGCTGACTCATTCTCCTACTCTTGTATATTAACATACAAGCGAAACCGCTAGTTCTAGATACACAATTTTGTATTCTTTGTGTAGTGTAGGTATCCACTAAGAAAGGGGTTTCAGAAATTTTACCCCTTACAGGTGTTGTGGTTAAAATTTCAAATATTTATTCTGTTATGTACTTTATTATTTTAATTAACTATTTACAGATTGTTTCTTACTTTCTCACAGATTGATTACATGTTTCCTCAACGCGTTTCACCATTACACATGACATCTTCAAGAGTCGATACGAGTTCGACCGCCGGACGTTGAACGTTCGAAACCGAATTAATCTTTAAGTATTTGCGGTTAAACAAAGCGGAAATTAGAAAATTAATTTTTATTTCATTTAGTCACAAAGTTCAACGAAGTAACGCTTTATTCAATAAATTATAGAAAACATTAAGCTGTATTAGTTCACTCGAAATAATACACTGTTGTATAGCAAATTGTAGGAACTCTTTATTAGAGCCACTTCCGACAGGGGTAATGCACGAACGGAATACGAAACAAGCAATAATAATCCAGACAGTCTCCGCCGAGAACTTGCCAAAATTAAATATGGTTAAAGTTCCGCCGCTCCGTGTTTGTGGCGATGGGAATTGGCGCAGTTAGACCGTCTTGAGTGATTCCCGACGATGTACTCACTCACATCGCATCTTGCGAAGCATAAGAACAATGTAAGATGACATATTGGTAGTTTAGGGGACGCCATCGACCAAATAGAATCTATAGGTGATCTCATTAGTCTAAGTAATTAATGACAGCTTACATTAACGTAATGGATTTTGGTATTTGAAAGTAAATATAGAGTCAACACTATGGGGTTTAACACTTAAGTGACTTGCCCGTTCGTGTAATGTTAGTAACTCTGCCTCTTACACCAGGGGTCGCGGGTTCGATTCCTGATCAGGACAAACATTTAGGTGATGAACATTTGTTTTTTTTGCGTCTGGTTGTTTATTTATATTTAAGTATTTATTTATAAAAAACTATGTATGTTTATCGGTCTTTGATAACCAATACTACAGGTGCTATTTAGTTACCTATCTTGGAATCAGAGTACTCTGCGAGATGTCCCAAATATTTATTATTATTATTTATTGTTATAAGTGAACCCATTAATATAAGTAATAGATAAGAAACGATTTCAAATTCGGGGCTCAATACATATGGTGCACATGTTTCTGTTTTTTATCGGCAATGGGTTAACACTTGACTACCTTTTTCGTGGATATTTAGCAACGAGTTCATGTATTGTGAAGCATGCTCGCGAAAAATACTTTGGCTTTCACGTGTATCACGGAGGCACTCAAAACTGCAACTGAATATTATTAGATTCTTGATAAAAATGCGACTCAATAAAAGTTATAAATTTAAAAAATACACATCAGAAAGAATTTATCGATCGATTGAAAAATGAACAAAAGGATGGGACTAGTGCAAAATTACTTTTACAGCACATTCTCCTCAGAGTTGAGAAACTTTGTTATAAAACGAGCTAGACGTTTGACAACTGAGACAAAATTAAATTCCTCACTTCCACATTGTTCACTTGACTTGTGAACTCTGTACTCAATAATGCATAATTAAAAATAATTTTAAGCTAACCGAATTTAAGTAAAAAATTCTGTTAAAATTTCTATGTATATGTATTATTTGCCAATAAACAAAGTCAAATTAAAGACTAAATAAGAAGTGAAATTAAAAAAAAACCACGAAATCTTTGTTGTCAAAAATATAACGCGGGCATGACGTTTTATGAAGCGTGTTTGTTGTATACATCCCGAGTGACGTGACGTGACATAGGCGTGATTAACTTTTCACAGATGAACAACGAATTTGGAAATTAGAAAAAGGTGAAAGATAAGATGAAAAAAAATATTTTCGTGTAAGTTATTCATATAATTTTTTAAATTTTATTAATCGGTGATTACGAAAAGGTTTTTTCAGCAATGGGCTAGCACTTCATTTTGATTGACACTTGACAATGTTAAGTGACCATGAGACCGTAGGTGATTAAGCATGTTATCAACTTTATCACTGCCGAAAAACAGCTATGCTTTTATAGCTGCAGATTAACATTGAGGACAGTAGCTATTCAGGCGAGTAAGGAGGCGAGAAAAGGCTTCGAACGCAAAACACTAGATATATCCTAGTGTTTAGCAACTTAAAATGAAAAAATGAAGATCTAAAGAGCAAGTGGATATCGGCAGCAAAAACTATCCAATTAAAAGTAAAAGTTATTTTGCCTAATTTAACAGAAATTCAACAAACAATATAATTTTATTACAATAATAACAATACTTACTATGAAACCAAATATAAAGGGTTAAGAAAGATTTTATATTTGAAACAAATTCTGTACAATCATGCTCAAATTAAAAAATTGCATAATAATATGGATTGTTCGACTTTGGATGTATTTTATAAATTTCAGATAGTATATTCAATCAAGCATTAATACCTTTGTTGTGCCTAACGACCGCACGCAATATGTATTTGAGAAAAGCTATTAAAGGAAATACCAAATCGAAAAGAGCTTTGAGTCATTGCCGAATTTGTCGAATTTTTCCGACAACTTTTCCAATTTTTGTTTCCGCCAACACCTAATTCAGAATATTACGAACATTAAAAATAACATGCCAATTCGTTCTCATTTTCAAGTCATATTATCTTGTTTTTCTTTTATTTTTATTTTTTAACAATTAAAGACTGATAGCTTTGTGAACACCATCATACTCTAACATATAAAAACAAACGCAATTCACTTAAGGCAAAGTATAAATGTATAGGTTAAAGTATAGTTTCAGCCACAAAATAAAATTAACAGACGATTGATAGATGAAGAACACCACTGTAAATTATTAATTGGAGAAAAATCTTTCATTTTGACATTCTTTACATTGAAATTACTATAATTTATTTCCTTCTACGATTTATAGTCTGTACATTATTTGCAATAAATAGAAAAACAGTACATAAAAAAGTTACGAACAACATTAGCGACGATTTGATAAGCTCTTGCTTGCTGTCATTTATGTCGGAATACAATGGCTGAATACATTGTGTGTTGTGACATAATTATGTAATGAATTCCAGTTGGGCTAAGTGGAGAAACAGATTACGTAATCCACCGGAACGTAGTTGAATCGTAAATTTTCTAACTTTTGCCGTTTCGGGGGGGAAATAAAATGTGAAATTACTTTTAACATTCATCAAAGCGTCACGAACAAAGCTTTTGAATAATAGAAATTTTTGTTCTATTATTCCGAAGTTTTCTCGCTTGCCTGTTACTTTAAGAATAATTATCATATTTATATATGCTACTTGCTTTTCTTTTCAATTTATTTATCTTCGAATTTGTAAACATTTTTATTTACGTTGTTAAATAATACAATATATATTAGCAAAGAAAGTTAAAAGGTGTTTTAAAAGGTTTTTTTTTTTAAATCATGCAATAAGAAAAAGATGATAACGAATCGCTTTACGTGTGAGATATTTACACTTTTTGAATTATTATTATATATCACCAAGATTATATACATTTTCTGACAATGGTTCACAAGGTAAAAGCGTGTTATATCATTCCTAATTGGATCAATATTGAAATTATAAGATAAAGTTTAAACTTAAGTAAGATTTAAGGTTTTCTGGTATACCTATTTGTTAAGTTACAATAATTTGTGATTCCTAAATGGCTGCACTATTTTTTTCTAATAAGTAAAAAGGACATTTTTTATCAAACACAAAATGGTTTCCTTTACAATTCAAGCGTATCAAATCATCAGATGTACAGTTTTCATGTTTATCTTTGCACTTTGGGCATAGTTTTATTTTCATGTAACAGTATTTAAAATTGTGACCAAACTCCCTGGACCCAGAAAATTGAGAAATAGGAAATACGTAGGGCTCCACTTTAAATCGACAGTCATATGCATATATATATAAGTGCTGCTTCTAATACAAATGCGCACTGACTCACTCTCAACCCTTTTTCCATCTGAATTAAGCCGTTTTAATCACCTTACTGCTACTACCTCGACACTAGATTTTAAATTTTTTATAATATCTTCTTTTAATACATCCAGATCAACTGGCTGCACTAATTGTTTTCTGGCGTTTAAGACTATTTCCTCTATGTTCAATTATTAAAACAGTCCATTATTCTACGCCCTTCCTTAATGCTTTTTAGTCATCTTTTCTTTGGCCTACCTCTTGGTCTGCAGATTGAGAAAATCAAGATTTTGGAGTACGGACCTTTACAATGTTCTTAGACAGATTCCTGTTCAAACCAATATAAAGAATGGGTGAAGGAAAAAAAATATATATTCATTAGTTCACAGCATGTATCTGTAAAAATTAAAAAAAAAGTCTGATTTATATTTATTAGAATTAAGAGTGCCTACAAAATGTTGAAAAGGAACTTTAGTTACAGTAATTTTCATTAGGAATGCCCCACGGCACATTCGCGTACCCTACCACGCTATTATTATAAATTTAATCGAATGTTAACATTTATATATATGAATGTAAACATAATAAAATATATGTTATAATTACACCGTCGTTGTGTAATTTTTTAAAATTTAATTAAATGGCGTAATGATCTCGACGAGATAGCAATAATTTACACAAAACGGAAAGAATCGAAGCACTAAAACTTATTACATTTAAGTACATTTGAATAATAAACGTTTAATACAACATAATAAATAAAAATTCAAAAATCATCCTTGGCCTAAATTAAAATCTCCAATTAGTGAAACTAGACAGAGATATTTTTAAGCGGACAATCCCTCTGTAGATATCAGCCAAAATAAATTCTATCTACAATCTACTCTCCGTTAGCAAGTAAGTAATTTAAATTAAATTTCAGTTGCTAAGTGTTGAATGACTTCATGAACACGTTTATTGTTGCCTTCATTAGTCGGATGCACAAACATCTTTTCTATATCCATAGTAATAAAATTGTATTACGAGTAGAAAAAGTATGAGTTTTAGATTGACCAAGCAAAGGACCTATGAAATGAATATGAATATTTTGATGATATTTTGATATTATATGAACATTTTGGTCTACTTCTTTTGGAATACATCAATATCAGAGTAGATTAGATGCTAACCTAAACAAGCACTTACTTGTTAAACTTATTACACCTCTTTCTTTTGCGTCACAGTATAAAAAGTTTTTGAATAAGCAATGAATTAGGTTATATGGGTTATGTTTTGCTTTATATCATCATATAAATCAATCAATTTCTCAGGCGGTCAAGTGACAATAAGGCCGTAAATCATGAAGCTTGTTTGCTTAGAATACTCTGTTTTTACATGTATTACTCGAAATACAGCAACGCTATTATGGCGGCAGGTTGACTGTGTGGTTGGTACCTTGCCAGGCGGATTCAAAAAAATGCTATAATCCAGATTCTACTACTCGTGTGGCCCTTGAAACGAACTCGGAAATTTCGCGTTATAAAGCGATATACTACTACGCGAAAGCAGTGATCATAGGTATCATTTATTTTTATATTACGCAGTAAAATTTACCAAATGCGTCTCTTTTAGAGTGAAAAGTAACGACATCGATTTGAAGCAATAATTCTCGCAGGTAAAAAGTTATATTGCGATTCGCTTAATGAAGCGTGAGCGACTGCACCCACCTCATATGGCCTACATTGCTTACTTGCCCTATATACTCCACAACGATAAGTAGTAAGTGATACATACTCGCCTTAATGGATTTAGTTTGTATTGAGATTTGATGAAATCAGTGTATGATTCAATACATTTTAATACATTCATGTGCCTTCTATATTTCAAGACACCTTTTATTTATATTATATTAACAATTCATCTTAATTACACTAGATTTCGAGTAAGAATGGAGCTTAAGAGGTAGAACAAATGCTCGTCCTGGTACTAAAACATACTTAATCTAGGAAAATATTTTACATCACTTTTATGGTTGCTATTTTTTTATTAATTATTAAAAAACATTTTTATTTTTTTTACAATTTGTTGAATTTTCATCGTAAATATTTTTTTTTTATTTTGTGTGATTGAAAAAGATAAAGCTTACATGCGATATATTCTCGCCTACAAAAAAACAACATTATAATCGCACCTTATTTAAAGATACGTGTCGGTAAAATTTTGTCGTTGAAAGAAATTACATCCGCTATATAAGATAACAGCTGCGGACATATTGCATCCCTATGTTCAGTAAATTAGATAGAGTGCGATGAAATTATATATTATCGTGAGTCGACGCCCTCTGCTGGACAAAGGCCCACCCGAAGGATTTCTACCTTGTCCGGTCTTATAGCTCAACCAGCAGCACGCGTCCACGATCACAATTTTCCACCTAGTAGGGGCCTATCATTTTGTCCCTCAAATTAACATCAATTTTCCTTAATGTTAGAAAAAATAACCCCTTATTTCCTTTTAGTCCTTTTTTATTAAAAGGGCCAGCTTTAATGGTTACAATTAACGGACAAAGAAAACCTCTAATGCGGGTGTCGGTGTCGCAGACAAAGCTTTCTTTGATTTAGTACGGAGATACTTGTGTTCCCACCCCTGCTCACTGAAGCCATTTGGACACTCCCGTTCTGAATGCATTAACATAATTTAAATATTATAATCTACAACTTTGTTTTTCTATTGTTCGCTACACAAAATAATGTAACAAAATATGTGTTTTAGGATATATAGTATTAACCTGTATATTACGGACCTGTCCATTGTCCGACATTCAATTAGAAGTGTATTATTTCAATGCCTACTTTTGACATTGACGTAGTGTGTGTTTTATCTATAATGAGCAATTACAAAATCTCATTTAAACATTAATTTACGTAATTTAACTTACGTTATTTTATTTAGCATTTTATTAAGCATTAACTAACGTAACAATAAAGCCCGCTAAAAATTTAGTAAAACCTGTTTGCCCAGAATATTCTATCTGTCGTATATTAACAGATTGGATTAGAGCGATGATCTTTAGCAGCAAATAGTATGACTTTAGTAGTTCTAAGCAGTAGGTTTTGAATAAACCCTATCGACATTTAATATTTATCACTATTTGGCTCCATAAACGAAAAAGGAACCTCTGTTACATGGCAGTTGAATGCTGCGCTACACAAAAAATAAATTCTTGGTGACAGAATTTTTATAATTATACAAACATTATGTTCACTGAATGAATAAATAAATCATTCGATAATATCCAAAAAATTTCAAGAGTATACCCGCCGGCCTCTCCTTCTGAAAAGTCGGAAACACAGCTGCGACAACCTATTATTGCGGTACTATGGGCAACGGTAATCATTTTCCATCATCCGAATCTCTCGCTCTCTTGCATACTATCCCAAAAAAAAAAGACAGAGAAAAGTTTCTCGATTATAATTTTTGAGTACCACTACGTCTATTTTTCTGAATCTTATCAACCATCGCCAATCTGCTCGCATAATCATCAACGCCGAATAAACTTCTGAAACGGCACGCGGAACATTATTAATCGTTTTGGGCGCTCGGCAACTTTGTTTTAAAACATGGCTTGTTTTAACTCGTCCCACAATTTTATAATTGTTTGTTTATTAACCGGAAAAAGGTATGCGAGGCGCTCACTTCACACAATAATATCTCAATTCCATCCCTATTATACATAATGTGTGAAAACATTTTTTGGTTTAATTTAGAAATTTAATCAAGTCAGTTTATGTTAATTGATTGTTTTTTATACTTTATTATCATATTGTTATGTATCCATACTTTTAATTTACGTGTTTTTTTATATCATAAAATTCTTATTTCTATTAAATATCATATTAAATTAATTATTAATAAGCATAGATTAATAAGGCAACATTTTTTATTACTTCAAGGATTGTATTTTAAACAACTCTATAAAACATATAATAAGTTTTAGGAGTACGTTAACCAACAATAAGTAACATATGTCAAACATAAGATATTTAAGCAATCTTATAGTCTATGAAGTATAAGAATTTTTCATTGAAATTGAATCTTTCGTTACTTAAGACTAACTAATTACTTTTTTGATGACTTCTATTAATCGAATATATATTTCAAATACAGTGGATTTGAAAATGAAATAATTACTCAATAAAGTATTTTATAAACG
>DWQX01003240.1:0-18493 GCA_018245475.1 Pharmacophagus antenor
AACATCAAAAATTCCTGAACGGAATCTACGAAACCAAAATTGCACATAATTGGCTGTTACAGTATCGAAACCATAAACACCATTCACAATTTTAGCCGCCTGGCTTGCATTTTCGCCTTTGTCAAAGAGAAACTGTAAAATGTACCGAATTTTCTCTTTGTTCACTTCCATTTTTGACACCCTGTAACTCACAACTGAATGCACCAATCAAAAAACAGCAAAAGAATTTTTTTACTGCGAAATGTCACCTTTCCAACGAGCATAAATCTGAAATTGTTTAATCGATACTTTACGAGAAATCTATCAGTACAGCCATCTACCGAAAAAATAGTAGATTTCTTTTTCCCCAACCTAATATTTATTTTGGATAAGGTATATTTCAATATAAAGGTTCATTCAAAAATATATACGTGCAGCATAATACTGGTGAAACAAGTTAGCTCTCATTTTACTTTTTTTAGGTGTCACATCATCCACCCATGGTGGCGCAGTTCTGTGAAGGGCAGTCGGGTTGGCAGTGCTGGCAGGAGTTCACAATGACCACGAAGTTCCGCGGCAAATACCTGCAAGTTGTACCACTGGGTGGTGCTTCCGCTATGTTCCTGAACTCTGGCAACAAGTACACCTGGAGAAAGGTCAGCTAATTGTTTTAAAAAATTATATACATTGTACAATAGTACATAGATTGTACTTAATACTTACATATTAAGATATTTTATCTAAATACCAGATTTGTTTCCTTTGCAGGGTATGTATTACAAATTTATGAACTGAATATAATATATAAGTTAATTTCGTTTCATTTTATTAGTTGAGGCCTTATCATTTTTTAAGCACTAATCTAAAATACATAAAAATGAGACAGTAAACCTTTTTTCCCACTATCACAGTTTTTATGGGATCAACTTTAACCTCTTCACATTCTTGGCCACATATGTAGACATTTAGTTTTGCATTCATTGTTAATTTACATAATGATATAGATCTTTAACATATTATATTTGAATATTTCTTCACCTTCAATTATTTGAACACAGATGAAAACAAAATTAATAGGTTTTATTGTAATTTTAAAATTTACTTATATTTCTCTTTTCTTAATCAAAAATCGTCGCTGAATAGGTCAAAGTCTCAGTGAGTTACGCACCTTATACATAAATAAGTAACAAATGTATGAATCAAATTTTTATCATCCTCTTTCCGCATCAACAAAATCAACCCTAAATCATAGATTAAATAACATTTATACGAATCTACTAGTTACTGGATAATATCAGATGGTAGATAAATGTAATCAAACTTAATATTCATATTAAGTTAAATCCCAGGTAACGACAACGGTCCACAACATAATTGTGGGAAAACTATGGGTGGACAATCACGGTGACATGGACATCATCGGGGAATCGGGTCCAGCTGCCGGCTACGTGGCCCACCTCAAATATCTACCTTATGGCTACTTCAGCAAAGACACCCAGAGGAAAGTCACAGGTGTCATCAAAGACCCTCAGGGAGTGGTAAGCTTAATGCTATTTATATAATTTATTGATTAATTTGCTAATTTCCGCATCTATTAATCGCAAATACTATGACTGAATTACTATCTCAACGCGTTTCGTCACTACGCGTGGGGGCAGATCTTCAGAAGATGTCACGCCTTCGATAGCACGACGGGGAATAGACCGGCGTGATTGTAATTTGTTCTTAGTATTTACTATTTAAAGGAGCGGAAATGAGTAAAATATTTTTTGTTTAATTAAATCATGAAATTCTGCAAAGTAACACTTGGATCAATAAAATGTAGTGTAAATAGTTTTAATAAACACGTTGACGTGATGCGCTTGCAGCCGCGCTACGTGCTGCAGGGCCACTGGGACAGCCGCGTGGAGGTGGCGGCGGTGAGCAGCGCCTCCGCTGACAACACCGTGTGCAAGACGGGCAAGTTCAGCGTCGCCTGGCAGCGCGTGGCCGCGCCGCCGGACTGCGACAAGTCAGTAACACTTGCGTTCGCGTACAGCGTGGCGTGAACTTGCTACCTTTGCTTTTGCACGAGTGCCACAACTGTGTAATAATTGTGTGTAAAGTGGTACTCGAAAACCAGTATACTTTTTGTTATAACATGTTCCAGTTTGTTTGAAGTCCCATTATATGCAATAGCATACGTTACTTTATTTGTACATAATATAATACGATTATAGAAAAAAATAATGAGACATAATTTAAATTAATAAAAAAATAATGAGACAAAATTTTATTATTATCAGATATATACATGAATGTCCTTATTTAAAAAATACTATCCGCAGCAATATAATATAAGTATAACAACAATACAATACCTGAACAAAACCCATCGATAGGATATAGTACTACAGAACATGAAAGCCATAACTCTAACAAAAAATAAATGTAACAAAGGTAGTTATTAAATACTGTAATAATTATTTAAATTCAGAATTTTAAATACATGAAACTGTCAAATTGGTTTGTTATTTATATTATCTAAGAGATGTATTCGCAGTTATTAGAAAAAAAAATTGAAAATGTTTTTAAAAAAATGGAACTCTAACGGATATTGTGTTTCAGTAAGAGCATATACAAAAACAAATGTTTGTATACACTTCAGGTGGTATAACTTTACGGTGCTGGCGGCGCAGCTGAACGAGCCGGAGGAGGGCGTCGCGCCGACGGACTCGCGACGGCGGCCCGACCAGCGACTGATGGAGCAGGGCCTGTGGGACGACGCCAACGCAGAGAAATTGCGCCTCGAGGAGAAGCAACGCGGGGCGCGACGCGAACTCGAGGCTGCGGCCGAGGTACGCGCCTACAACGCATACCGCAACCGGCACCTTGCCGTGTACATACATGAGTGCTGGAGATTATATAGGGGCGGTGGAGATACTCCCACATATGGCCGAAATCCCGGCATATACTTCATTTAAGTAATATAGTGCAAATGAATAAATCATATTTGCTATAAAGTCTAAACACGAACATAAAAATGAAAAATTGAAGGTCACATATTATTATCTTTTATGTGTTTTTATGTGTGAGTTTGCCATGCAGGCATGCGCCTGGCGGTAAGGTTTAGTTGACTGGCTAGCTAACACCTGCATATTATCAATACACCGCGAAAACAGTACGACCATATATCGGTTGTTATATTAAAGGAGGCATTATGAGTATAGGTGAACTTCGATAAAAACACAAATCTAAAGAACACAACAGAAAACAATAAAATTCATACTCTCCTCCGTAAGTTATTCGCTTATGATAGAATGGGCGTAGTCATGTATCCGTATCAGACCAAACTGTAAAATTAATGATGACCCGTTTTTAGATTTCGAAGAACACTGTGATGTTTGTACACTAATGCGTTACGGTAGATTAAAACAATTAATTAGAATAACACAAATTTTTGAAAGCCTTAATTTGATTTAATAAAATACGGATAACGTAGTTTTAGTGTTATATGCTAGTATATCACTTAACAATTGATTCTCCCACTGAATAAGTAATCGGAATTTGTATGAATACGACACTATTTAATTGAAATTTATTTTATTTACGCCATTAGCCTCGATTTTTGTAAGAAAAAAGTACAAGCTCTTCTTGTCAAAGACATTTAAAACGTATTGAAATTATTCATAATATAAGGACATCAATAATTTAACATATAATTTGTAAAGAAAATATAGTTAAGCTAACCTTTACGATGTGCAGGCCGCTGCTGCGAGCGGGTCGCCCGCGCCGGCGCCGCCGCGTCCTCTGTGGTTCACACGCGCCGCTGCACCCGGCCAGCCGCACCTACGGCACCTCTACAACCACCGCTACTGGGAGTGCAAGCAGCGCGGCGAATGGTCAGAGTGCCCCGACATTTACTAGCTGATTCACCACCGCTGCGGGCGAGACGCACGCCCCCTTTGCTCCTTCAGCGCCCCGCCCCTCCCCTCCCCCAAACCGCACATAAGTCTTCTACGTACACGTAGAAGAAACAAAACCTATTGCGCGGCATACAAGCCGGTGTCGCGTAAGTAGTACCATTATAACACAGCTGAACCAGCGACCCGCCGGACTTTTGTGGTTGGCGCACCGGGTGTTACTCTTTCAACCGTTTTGAGTTACGCGTCCATCGAGCAAAACTGAGTGCGCCGACCTCTTATTTACGCCACGAATTCGTTCATAGTTGTTTAATTAAAATTGTAACAACCGCTAAAACCTAAGAAGTCATTGCTCGAAATATTCTTTGTTTGCTGTCACTAATACGTGTTGATGCCTGTATAAAAATGTTGAGTATCGCTGCTCTAATCCTTACGCCAATTTATCTCAAATCGAACGCCCAAGCGATCAGATAAAGTTAGATTTACATTAATACTGACTGAAAGTTCACGTAAAATTCTACCGTGTGAATTTCACTTATAATTTGACAAAACAATGCTAACTAAATAACAATGTATTGACATATTTCCCTGATAATTTTCTAATTGATTTATAAATTATTGTTTGTGAAAAAACCAATGCTGAAATATTTTTTTTAATACATATGCAGTCTGGAAACAATAACCCTTTAATATCATAAAAAAAGAAATAACGCCATTACTAACAGTGTTTTTTTAAATTGTTTTATTGCTTCTATACCGACGAATATCCAAAAATTTTACTGTGTTTTGATGCTAAACAATGCTGGTAATGAAAATATTTTTTAGATTTGTTTAATCTGATATACTTCCACTGATTTCGAACTTGCCTCTTTAGAAAGAATTTTCGCAAACAACTCAATGTCAATTGAATATATTATTATAGGTAATAAAATTAATATAGAAAATATCAGTTAATGAAGAATAAGGCCTCGTATAATAAGGCTTGGTAGTGAACAGAAAGCACAATACTATCATTAGACGCTAGACAGACTAACCATTAAGGTTGACAACCCTCTATGAAATATTAAATTAATTATTTTAATAACATAAATGAACTATTTTATATTATTTGAAAGGGTTATATATGCTCCTTGTAATGTCTCTTACCACCCATACTAAACTATCCGCTTAGTGAATTATGAATTAGTGTTATGTATTCAATATTCGCATTTTTACCTATAATAACTATAAATTATTAAATATAGCAAATGAAAATTGAGTCAAAGTTCGAAATTGGTCACCAGTCTAGTGCTGGACTATTATAATCTTACTTTGTAGGAGAGTTGTTTCCAGTCTGGCTCTGTGTCTACAAAGTCTACCTTTGTTGTACACTTAGCAACTTGGATGTCTTAGCCCTAAAATATCCAGTGTCCTTTGTACAGGTCCAAAACTTTCGATATATTGACATCATTAATTATTCCCTTTACGCTCTTCATGTGAAGTGTTTGTAAGTTTATTACCATGATTGTCCTGCCATAGAGCAGACATGTACATACATATTAATCATGTAAATAATCATGTTATTGTTTTTTGGGTATTCATTCCAGAACGTTTTGTGTGAATTTGCTTATTTATTGTATATCGTCTAAATTCTTTGACAATTTGCTGTAATCCAAATACTACGCTAGAGCACCTCTCTCTTAAATCATGTAGTGCTAGGTCTCGCGATAAGAATATATGCGAAATTATCTAACGTTATGGTCTGACAAACAGATTATTTTTTTATTTATTATAGTTGTTTTTTAAACAGTGCATATGGATATATTTCTTACTTATGTGATCTTAGGAAATTTATTATTTAAAACTATTAAATAGTAATGGCTGGTTTCGGCCTAAAGCTTCCTAATTGTATTTAACTTGTGGCAGTTTCGTATTTGTTTACATGTAAAATAGTAACAACGAATATTGGATAAAATATTAAACGCGCTGTTATACAAATAATGCTTTTTTTAGATTACTCATTGTGTAAATATCATGGATTTAATACCATGAGCTAAATATGATATAATCTTCGAACTAATATAAAATAACTTAAAATATAAACTTCCATTTACTTTTACAATATAATATAGATTTCAAATAATTACAATGCACGGAATATCAATTAAACAAAGGATGATTTTAATCATTGTTATGAAATAATAAAATACAAGATTAGATTCCATACAAATGCCTGGTGCTATTTAATTCATGATATTAAAGAAGCATAGTCACGTGATTGAAATGAAAAAAAGGCTGCATAATAAGCCTTAATTTTCTAAATATTCACGAGGTTTTTGATAGTTAAATAGTTTAGTTAAAGTCGGAGAAGCACTTACACTAGTGAGTACAGTCGTGAGACTACATTCCTAACATTTGACTCTGTAAAACTTTGTTATAGCAATATTCGTTGTTCGTAACCATACAAGAATTGAGACAATGAAATTCGAAACGCCTTGAACGCTACCTATAATACACAGATGTTTCTTGAAATATTTTTACGATTCCACAACAATAAAGTCAAACGCGTGGCATTTCGCTAGGTTAGCAACACGTTTGAGCTTTCTCTCACTGCACAATTTAAAACACATAAAATGTGCCTAATTTGGGCGCAACAGAATTTTAATATTAAGTTTTATATTAAATGCAAGTTAATATCAAAGTGTTTTTTGTTTTACCTAAGCGTTATTCAAGCTTAAATGCAGACTGCACTTAGATATCGGCTTGTAGAGTTCTGGACTACTTTATAAGGTGTATAACAAATTGTACATTTTCAAGTGTATGTAAGGTAATTTGTTAATATTTTTATTAATAATAGAACGGAGGTTTAAATACGAGCCATAACATCTGTATAATGTTGATTATGAGAATAAAATATGTCGGAGATGTTGAAGTTTCACTTACACCCCCTATCACTAAGCAAATTATCCATCTATATAGGCTTAAGCGACTTATACGACATATAACCTGTTTATCGTGGAATTTATATTTTAAAGATCACAGAGGGCAAAATTAAAAGTAAGCTATGGCAAGTTTTCGCGTTCAATAGAGTGAAGAATGGTGATATAAATTTTACGAAATGTTTAAAATGTCTATGTATATATCTAATGGTAATTTTTTCAAATTACGCCCTGAATATTCATAACTGTTTCCCAGTAGAGATTCAATCTGACGTGTGTACACGTCGAACGCATTTACCTGGTTAATAACTTCAATGAAATATAAAATAGTTTATTCGTTTCCGCTTCATTTAATCGCAAGCACTATGACTAAAATACAATCTCGAGGCGATTGCCACTGCATGTGATATGTCACGAGTTCAACGTCAAGCTGTCATGGAGTTCCGCAAAGTAATGCTTGTGTCAATATCAGCCTCTACAAAAAATAAATTTTCAAGTAGTTAAAACAAACCATTGTAAAATTGCTTGTTTTATTTAAAAAAAAACTGTAAAAAGCAGCGCTAGAATTATTGTTATCTACCGTTTTCTATAATATACTAGTGAAATTTCCGTCGAATTATGTTTCAGTCATTTCGGAGATTAGCTGGAAAAAAAACATTTTTTAGTCTTGTTATCGTAATCGGACAATTTCATTAGTGAAGAAGATAAATACTTCGGAAGTGATTAAATAAAACAAGTTTTTGTAATTTCAACATTTTATTAAGAAAACGGAAACAGTGAAAAAGTACATAACTGTAATGCAGTTGGTTACATTCTTTGTATAAACAAATCATTTACAGTTAAAACCGTAACTACGTTTTTACTCTGTTCTAATACATTGAAAACTCAACATGAAGACTTTATTACTAACATACTGAATAAATTGTATTAAGAGAAACAATATCTTTTTATTTTTTTATTAAAAATATTTCTATAGATAATTATATTTTTTATAATTTACGAAATTTGCCAAAAATAATTATATTCTATCTTCTATAAATAGCATAGGTTGACAATAATCTTTTATTCAAATGGAAATCTCATTGGAGACAAAATAAAACAGAGTAAAAATATAGTATAGCATAGTTAGACGTAAAGCGGATAAATAATCTTTCATATTGATACATATTATAATACAAAATAATTGTCTCATTTTCTGAATAAATGGTATTGTTTATCTGCTGCAATGTGTTATCTAATGGCAGAGTTTGAGTTGATTTTAGCAAATAATCAAACAATGAGACAATTGTATAAACTTATCTATTAGCATTCATTTATTTATACATTTACATATTTGCCAATAATTCTTTCAATGTTATCACCACAATTCAAAGAAACGAACAGTAAAACATTCAATTTAGGTAAAACCAATTTTTGATCGTAGCTGAATATAACACAGTATTTCACGAAGAGTTCACAAGTTTCATTGGCTATTAAAGATAAAGTTTAGGTAGTCACATAGTGTGGGCCTCTTTACATTTCAATACTAACGCAAACAGTGCCTAGATAAAACACAATATACAATATATATATACATATTGTGATATTAACCATAGTCGAATTATATATATATATGTGTGTGTATGTATATGCATATATATATAATATACCATTCATGGTGGTAAACAAGTAGATTAATCGCAAGATTGACCTATATTAAATGTACTCAAGTCTAAAGCAACTCGCAAGAGATAACATATTTTAAAATCAATTTGCCTAATTTTTCCTTATTACTTATCCTGTAAAATGTCAGTCCTTTTCACTCAATGATAGTATAGTGTATGTGTCTTTCTGGATCGCCTCAACACCTATTTGTGTCACGTAAAATGGACTATCAATTATGCTCTATCAACTTTAGAAATTCCAATTACATATCTGTAAACATATTTACATATATTACAAGGAGGAGAAATAATAAATAATATTTCTATACCTTTGATATGAGCTTCCTTTGAATAAAATATATCGAATCCAAAATTAAGGTGGAGGACAGCAATATAGACAATACAATAAATTTTCTCCTATGTATACATTATTTACACAAAGCTATTATATTCAGAGGCGAATCTTATTTTGTTTGCTAACAAAGTGAACGGAAATTGTAAACGACTTGTATAAAATAAAATTAATAACATCCCATTAATTATTATGTGAGAACCATTGCTTAATAAGGGGATTGAAGGTATAGAGAAATAAGGTTTGCACGCTGCTGAGACATGATAACAAGGCCAGAGTCAAGTGATTACTTTAGAGGTCTAACAAAACTAAAGGCAGCACATTACTCTTGAGGCAACACATGTCAGCTACACACACTCATACTCATACAGCAACAGACACATCACTTGCAACTCGGCTGCATTCTGTGACAGTACATTGTATTATGACAAATATTAACATGGTATTCATCTTAACAACAAGAACATAGCAGTTACATGAAAATTATATTAACAATAACTATATTTAAAAGTAAATGTTTTTTACGATTTTTTTTTAATTTAAGTTTTTAGGTTTTTTTTCTCGACTAGCTTTGGATTAATATTAGTGTCAATACAATAAATCATTATGCCAGCACAGGACCATCTCACAAGCACCCGTTATAAAATTACAGCGTGATGATACTATGTGAGAATTTCTTTTTATTAAACAAAAATCAAAACAACAAGAAATTTCTGGTATTACTGTACTTATTGAACAATAGAAAATCGTTAAATGTCGCCAAAGAGCAAACGGCGGGAGTATTAAAACATGGTTCGGAAAAAAATCACGTCCTCTTAAAAAAATTCTCTGTGAACGTGTCATGAAAGAGTGCTATGTTAAATATAATTTATCTATGCAATGTGAACCTCTGGTAAATATTGATCTGGTGCAGCCATGTCATACATATGGCTCACTCACCATTTTCCTGTAGCCAATATTCTGAATAAATTTAAAAAATAGCAAATATACAATTTAATTGAAGACAAAAGATTTTAAATATCTGACAAGAGCAGGTTATGTTTGTACTTTTTTAATATCCGTTTTTATTAGATATTTTATAATAGTACTTTCTTCTACAATGTTTTCAGGTATTTGTCTTTTTAGTGTACAATGTACATGCTTTGTACACAGTAGTGAGTTGATATTGAGTTTGACATGGCTGATCTGGTGAAATGACAATCGGAGCATCCTCATACAAGTGATGATCATTCAGTGCCTATACACAAAAAACTGAATAGTTAAAGCACCATTCAGGACTTAATACATAGTATGAATAAAATATTCTTTAAAATTAATGGTATTTATATATATTAGGCATTTAAAAGTATTGATATTCAATGTGTATCATGATTGTACCTTTTACATTGATAAATAAATAACATTATGGTGTATGAAATGTATCTTTGATTGGAAATCCTTCTAACCTCTTTCTAAACATAATTTAAATAAAATCTTGTTGGAAGAGCTCGCTCGCTTAAAAATCCTTCATTGGTTACCGCATTCTTTCAGCACGTAGCATGCAGGACCTATGTTAATATTTTATGTACAGTTCTCAATAGTAAAACTTAAAAATTATATAACAAAGTAAGATGCATAGCTAGTAAGAGAAAAAAATCTAATTATTATATATGTGATTAAATAACAAAACTCAAGCACAATTAATATTAACAGAAACAAAATAACTATGTGCCCGATACGAACAACTCTAACTGGCTGGTGGGGAACCATGACCTGATACACAGACATACAATCACTTCTCCGAGCCATCACAGGAGATAACACACCTTCCCTACAAGAGATTCGAATACAAGTAAATAAGCTAGCTTCTAACGGCAATTACTAAAACTTCAAAGGAAATGCATAAAATCCATCAGTGTACCTTCATTTCGATTTCTAACCACAACAATGTACCTATGTACCAGGTCATACATCCAGAAACAAATAAATAAAGCCCTTCAGACAAAGACAAAACGATTCCAGATAGAACCTATATAAAATGCCAGTAATTTTTTTTTTCACTTTTTATATATGTGCAAATGTGATAAATGCCCACGTAAGCTCTATTCCTCTTATTTACAAAGCGAAAACACCAAGTTTTTAATCACAGCGAGAACGCTAACAAGTATGCTCCTTAGAGTATTAGATATACAAGACGAGTGACATGATTCATTGAAGCGCTGAAGTCGTTCAGAGAGAACATTTGCACAGTCACCATGTTAGCATCGTTCAGAGCTGCAACGCGTCGCGGTACTTATCGTCCAAGTGTACGTTCGAGCAACGCGCGCGCTAGGAACAGTTTTATTATATAAACATCACCGAGACAATATTTCACTATGATAAAAATATAAGCGGCGATTTTGAAACCGCGCTAGCTTTGATGTTGCGCGGGTACACGTAAGCGATTATCACTATCTATGTAAACAGCTTGACAGTCCACAGAGCCAGCGGTTATCGCGCGGTTCAATTTTTGAAGCACTCAACACTTTCATTTTGGATATAACACCACATAGTAGACAGTTTCAAAGTGCGCGCTACTCGCTGAAGTAGCGCACTTTGCCAGCGGCGCAGCGCACCACGTCCTCCCATGCTGGGAAACAAAGAAACAATGATATTTATGATTACATGTCGTAATTTAATTTTTGGTTGATAAGGATCGAATATTTCAATTTTCTATAGTGATGAATTTAAATATAATAAATATTTTTTTGTCAAAAAATATTAATGAGTTCGTGTTTAGGAATATCAGTTGCTCACCGGTGGCGACGTAGTCCACGATGCGGTGCAGGTGCGTCGCGTCGTGCGCAGTGAGCGGCGGCAAGTAGCGCAGCGCGCCGGCCCCAGCCGCGACCGCAACCGCGCCCTCGAGCGCATCGCGCACCAGGTCGCAGCGCGGCCGCCGCGCGCCACCCACTAGCTGCTCGTTGATGTCGAAGCCGAAGGTCACGCCGTCCATGTCGCGTGGCCTCGACGAGCAGTCTAACAAGATGACCGCCGGCCGTCTGTCGGACACCACGTCTGGCGCGGGGCAGTCGCCCGCCCGCGGCGCCTCTGGCCGTTCCTTGCGCGGTGGGCGCGGCTTCTCACGTTTTTTACGAGTGTCGAGCGCGGGGTAGTCGTCACCAGTCTGAGCTGTAGCGGTGTTGGCGGAAGGCGGGTCGACGCGCTTGGGCTCTCCGGCCGCCTCGCTCTCGTAGAAGTTGCAGGACTCGATTAAATCCGGTATGTTGTGGCGGGTGCGCGCGATATCCGCGTACGAGGCGTGCGGCGGCGGCGCCGGGCGTGCGGGCGCGGCGTCGGCCGGTAGCGAGTGCAACGAGTGCACCGAGTCCATGTCGTCGTTCGAGTCGTTGCTGCGGTCGGAGGGAGGCGCGGGCGGGCGTGCGCGGCGCGGTGGCTCCGGTTCGTCCGTGCGACGTTTCGGTTTACGCTTCTTAGTTACCGTTTGGAAGTCAGTCAGCTCGACGGCGTCCGGGCAGAAATCCCGCGGCTCACGCGCGTCCTCTCCCCAGGAGCGACGCTCCGGTTTGGCGGGCTCGGTGCGCGGGACTGGCTTGTCGGTCAGATCTTCGAGTTTGGTGCGCGACAACTCCTCCAGCGAAGTGGCGCGTTTCATTTTGTTCTCTTTATCCTTGCGCCGCTCCGTCGAACGCTTCTTGCCTTTGTCGTCGTCGTCCTTATGCTTGGCGCGCACCTTGTTCCCTCGTGTTGTGTCCGCATTAGATTCGATGAAACGTAATACTTCGTTGAGATCCTTATTCCCTTGGTAACCGTCGATCTCTTGCGACTTAATAACGGTTTCGTTCTTGGAGGACTTCTTCCTCCGCGGCTTTTTGTGTTGACTAGACCCTGACAAAGGCGAACTGAATCCTTGCACAGCGTTTCCATTTTCGTCTAAAGATTTCTGCAAGTATTTTTATACTAAATAACTAGAGAAAATTAAGAAAATTGATGCATTTTTAGTTTGTGAACCTGTTCTCTAAATAATTATGTTTTTCCTGATAAAAAAGGAATAATTAAGAGAAGCGCAACATTCTTTAAGGAGTGTTATAGAAGTATCATTTTGCGGCAACGGTACGCACCTTAGAGTCGTCGGTGGCGGGTGTAGCGGCTCCGGCAGGTGTGCCGGTGACGCACGCAACGGCCGCGCTAGCGCCGAGACCTGGCCTCGACAGCGGCAGCCCGTTCAGGCTGCTAGACACCACGCTGCGAGGCTGCTCGCGACATTCATAATCATATAGTAGCCGAAGTATTGTCCTTTTAAAAAGATATATCAACAATGGGCTAACACACTTGACTTCAATTACACTCTATGTTAAGTGACGATGGGGCATTCCCAATAGTCTGGTTCTTACATAGATTACTGCCCGATCATAGCAACAATTTGATATTGAGGGCGATTGGTAGACAGGACGACTCCACTGTTCCTGTGACCTAGGAATAAATATCGGGACCTCCGCCTTAGTATGGATGGTGTCAACTGCTTCGCCACGGTAGTAATGAAATCGCGACCACAACAATGAGATGATAATTCCCAAAACACCACATTATTCTTTGTATTTCTGTTGGACATATTATGTACGTTTTGTTTCTACTAAGTTATTTGCACCTCTCTGAACCAGTAATGTTTACATACTACTGCTTTGCGACAGAAATAGGCGGTCAAACTATATCGGTCAAGAGAGACCTATGAACAAACAGTTACTTTAATAATTTTCAATAGTGAAACTAATGAAATTGAACGAAATTTACCCGTGTAATAATTTATGTTAGTACACTTGAAGCAAAAGCACAGCATGAAATGAGGATGCATCTACAAAATTTCGTTTGTACAATGTTTTTACAAGAAAAAACAACTCGGAATCTCATCATTTGCATACTTTTCATTGAAATCTTTCAATCTGCGGTTAATGCCGTTTAAAAACATCTTCTTCATATTTTATTTCACACATGTTGACGAGATACGTTGTTATGAATAATGTTTTTATAAAATAGTTTATTAATGTGTTTTACTTTTTTATTTTAGTTATTTGTTTACCTAATTGCATTAGGCATGTTTTGTGATGGATTTTTTCAAATAAATATTTAACAATAACCTCTAGTTTTGTTATGCTTCGAGTCACAAGCTTGCAATATTTTCCACATAATTATTATATTTTCTGAACTAATTTCTGATAACAAGTTATTCGATTCAGACATATTTTTAATTTCCTTTAAGATAATGTACGTAATAATATAATTTATTGTTATTTAATAATATTATTAGTAAACCATCACCACCATTTTAAGTTCAATCGTCATATTATCGTGTGAAATACATGGCTAATGTCGCGTCACATCGCACCGCCACGCTCAAATAGAATATTCTGGAAAACAAACCTCAGCGACTCCAACCAGTTGAATATATGCTTTTACGACACAGTGACAAGTTTGAATGTGGCGGTACCTGATCTTGAGCGGTCGCGGCGTGCGTCGCTGTGGGCCTGGCAGCCGTCGCGGTGGGCCGGAGCGCCGGCGGCTCGCCCGTCAGGCACGACACCGCGCGGTAGCACGAGCCCAGCTGTAATGGCTGCACCCCACCAGTGCCCACATCATACCATTCGTTCAAAGACCAAACTTTAACCCTTTGAAAACTGTGGGCGCGACTGTATGCGCTCTACATAGATTGGCTTTCTAATTCAATTCAGATAAATGAATAATATTGTTTTAATCTAACGTAATGCATTTTTTAAAAAATTACAAAAAATCACTACCTTCACAAAAGTAACATCGTAACTTAATTCTTGACGTACGATTCGCGAGGTGTCTAGCAGTTTGCCCTAGAGAATTGGTTAACCGATTTAGCGGAGTAACGGATGGGGCATTCGATTGTATACGTTGGTTAATGTAGAAACGCAAACCTAATCAATGGTGTAATTAAAATGGTGATTAGGATGGTATTTAATAATAACAATATAGCGTAATTAATCTAATATAGCGTAAGTATCTTATGTATTACGTTAATCTGAAGAAATGAACTTTTTAATAAATAGTATGAACGAGTATTTTATAAAGTAAATGAACGTAAGTAATATAAACGGTGAAGGTTTTCCTAAAACTAAACATTGATATAAATGAGATTCTTCGAATGAGAAAGGACTCCTTACGCTTACATTAGACGGACATGCAATCTCTTTCGAAGTAATGCTAATCTATTCTTAGTTTTGTAGGTGAAATTGTAAATTTATGGACATTGACCTAGATATTTGCGTGTGGCCGTGGCATTATTAACAATCGAAGAATTCTGTATTTGTTACATTTAGTTAAAAGAAAGAATGACTTACGGGTGCAAGAAAATTACATTTGTACTTTCAAAGTATTCACCGATAATGATAGTATTTTACAAATATTAAATTATCTTCTTTTCCTTTCGAATGTGATTATTACCAAAGTTTTTAAAAATATTAACTTCTACAAGGACGTTTTTTTTTTTTTTTCAAAAAATTCGAGCATCTTCTTAGTTTGATGAAAATTTATATATTATATTTTTTACCGGAATAACAAAAGGTAAAGAAATAATATGAAGCAGTGTCATACAGATTTTCGTCTATTTATAAATGACAGTTAATTTTAATTGGAAAATGGTAAAAATCCATATATTTATGCCAAGGTAGTAAAGAGGTTAGGCGCCGATGTATAGTATTTTAAGTAACACAGACATTACTTTCGAATAGCAATTGTGATGAATTTGTCACCTACATATTTATTTCAATACACCTTTACCGCCATAGATTTTAGTTCCTTTTCGCTTTAGCACAATTGTTATTTTTTGTTAATGATTTTAGTTTTTAATACTATAATTCATATATAATTTACATTTCAATAAATAATAAAACAAGAAAAAAACACGAGAAATTATCACAATAATTTTACGAATAAGAGAAGTCTACTTTCTGAAATGAAGTATAAAGAAGATATCTTTCAATATAATTTCAACGGCGAAAACGGTTTGATGTGAACTTTTGCGAGAGTTCGTAATTGGCGACACGCTGTAAAGGGCATGGTTATAAAAAGTATGCAAATGACGAGTCGCACAGCGGGAGGCCTAGCGAGATCGGTGTCAGGCCGAGCGAGGGTCACCTTGGGGTCGACGACGACTGCGGACTGGGGCGCCGAAGGCGTCGTGTTGCAGCTGGCCACAACCTCCGGTGTTGTGATGCAACTGAACGGTATAGTCGCGTCCACCTGAAAACAACAAGGCGCCAGTAACAATCCCGCTCCTGTGTTTTTATTAAAAATCAAAAAAATAATAAAACTCAACAGAAATATACCCTACCTCTTTATCGCTTATCACTCTAACGCCGGACACAAACTTGTCCGTGCTTTGAAATAGGTTCTCTATAAGTAATAAAGTAATAGCCGATTTCTTGGCAGTTGTAACATTTTTAATTTTTGCTACCCTCTGTTCCGTGGTGGAGTCGTTTGATAATTCGGATTTATCATTTTCATCTTTAATAACATTATTGCAATCTTTGTTCTCGACATCATTTAAAAAAGTAGCATTTTTAATTACAGTGTTAGTAGAGGAGGCATCAAAGCTAAAAGGCAGGGTTAAAGTTATACAGGTGTTATTCAAAGGCTCCAATGCAGCGTTTTCTTCTTTTTTATCACTAACTACTTTATCTACAACATTGTAAGGTTTGTTACAATTTTCCACTTTATTTTTAATGTTTGCTCCACTGACCAAATCATACTTTTTTTCGCTAAAAGCTTTACATCTGATTTTTAACTCATTGTTATTGAATTTAGAGTATTTCTCGCGGATTTGTTCTACATCGGCCACGTCTACAACACAATCTGTTTCTTTATTATTATTACATTTTAAAATCTGAAACAATTTTTGTTGTTCATTTACAAATTCAGAAAATGAAGAATTTTTATTATCGGTGACACTCTGTGAACAGTTTCCTTTTACTACCTTATAATCATACTCGGAGATCAAATGAGTATTCGACATATCTTTCAGTTCCAAAACAAATACATCGTCATCTGCTGGATTAGTGAGACGAGTCATAGGCGTTTCACAGCTTTCCGACAATGTATTGGAATATTCAATAATTTTTCCTGATTGATCATTTGAATTAACTTCTAAATCTTTAAGTTTATTGTAACTTTCTTCTTTACGACTCTCTCTAGCAAAAAAAGAATTGGAATGTTCAAGTGTTTTTGTTTCATTTAAAGAGTCATCTTCAAGGACATTTATTGTAGTAGACCTCAAAATTTTAGGATTGATAGCAGTTTGAACTGGCACTATTACATTTTTCTTTACCCTTTCCCTGTATTTCGTTCTACTTTTATGGTCTTCATCGATGGAAGTGGCAACGAAGGAACAATTTTTCAAAAACTGTTTTTCTTTATTAGCGTTTATTTTAGTAGTTTTTTTTGTAGAATTTGGTTTTATGATTGTATTTTCTGTAAACTTTGCAGTTGGTTCGTACATGACTGATGTATATGAATCAGCCATCGCGTTATTTGTATTAATTTTAGGAATACTGACATTTGTTTTATTTGGACCTTCGTTAACTCCGATATCATTAAAACATTGTACATCTGACATATTCTTTTGACTTAGAAAAATGCCGTTACCCACAAAATATTTGTTTAAACCCTTGTACCAGTTATCGACACTGTTTATCCACTCTTCTGAATTGTTTTCATCTACCAAGTTTTTCTTTGTTTCGTTCGAGTCGTTCGCCCAGCAGTCGCTATGCGAGGAAGACACGTCGTGGGTGCACGGTGCCGTATCTTTAATATCACTGGACTTACTAATGTTTGTTTCCTCATCACCACTTTCGAGCATTGTCTTCGTTTTCGGAGCTTTCCACATCTTCCGGCTCCTCGCGTCGGGGTTATACAAGCGCGACTTGTACAGTCTCTCGGGCGGACCGCAGGTGGTTCGGGTCACATGTGTGATCTGATGGTGATGAAGAGTCCTGTTAGGGCGAGGGCGTGTAATGCAGCGCCGGTTTACTGTTCGCGGTGTACGCACCTGGTTGGACGGTGTGGTTGTGGTGACCGCGCGACCGGAGCACACGCTGCTGCTGCCGATCTCGAGCGTCGCTCGCGCCGTGTACGTCACCGGAAACGTCGGCTTACTCCTTCTGCGGACGGTGATCACGTCATAGTCTCCCGGTTACATATTCATCACGTGTGATGGTTATACCAATTATAATTTTTAATTAATTTGGAAGGTGGCGGAAATATTTGGAGATGATTATTAATCTTTTTATGACTCCTGGTACACACAATATGTACAAGTAAATGTTATACCATTCTAAATGTTTTTAATCAGGTTTGATTTATTTAAATCAAACCTATACCACATAGTCACTGTACAATTTAATGTCATTGCACAATGGAATTCATAAAATGTTTTTCATTTTCTAATACAGAGATATCTTTTACTTAAAATATCATAAAATAGACTAAAAAAAAGTTTTTATCTTCTCCTAATAAAAAGTGTCTTGAAAAGGTTAAAACAAAGTACTTAAGTATAAAAGAATTATTTCATTGACGAAGTTCTCAACAGTCACTATCAAGCCAAGGGGGGGGGGCGGGGCGGGGGGGGGGGGGGGGGGGGGGGGGGGGCGTGGGGGGGGGTGGGGGGGGGGGGGGGGGGGGGGGGGGGGGGGGGGGGGGGGG
>DWQX01003241.1:0-18492 GCA_018245475.1 Pharmacophagus antenor
TGTTACGTTATCTTACGCAGATTTAAAATATTTTGCAAATTATAACCTGTGTACAAAGTGGTCTCAAACTTTTGGCCGGCAGTGTACTATCAGTAACATTGAAGTGCTTACATAAATCAGTAGTAGATGGAATTATTAAGCTTTTCAATTAATTAAAAAAAAATACATTTTGATTACAATTCGGATTCTTTCCATAAATATTCTACACGTCATATTTTTTTTAAAAAATTAAACATTGACGTTGGATACACCCGCAATAATTGTATGTATTAGAACACAAAACATTTTTTATGGCTTATGGGCTATCACTTGACTACGGTTTTACCTAATGCTTAGTGACAATAAAGTCATAGGTGTTGAAGCGTTTTTACCCAGAATACTTCAGGGTATCACATGTATGACTACAAGAATATTGCAAGGCTGCCATGGCGGCAGATTAATATTGAGGGTGGTAGCTAACCTTGGCGTCACTTAGGCAGTTAAAATTGTTTTGTGTTGTAACATTGTATATACCTTTTTTAATAAGTCATCAAGATATATTAAACTAAATGAAACTCTTCAAATAAAAATTAATTAAAAACATACAAACACAACAAAATATTCTTTCTCTCCCTATTAAGTTTCCATCCCGATTCCTCCCATCGAACAATGGGCTAGAAAATTAAAGTTAGCAAAGAGACCTCGCGCGCCGTAAATCGTTTATCATTAAAATTAATTTGACTTCATGTTACTAAACGTTCCTTATTCATTTTGTTTCCCTAATTAAGCAATCTGTTTACAACGAAGCAATTAATTGGTATTTCAAACGTTCGAAACGCGAGTTCATTTTAATAATATTATTTATAGCTAATATCAAACTTGAAAAGTTGAAAATTTCACAAGCTGCGTAATACTGCTAACGAATTTAATTTTCGTAAGCATTTTTAAATTATTTCTCTTGTTTAAATATCAATTCTTTTAAAAATTTGATAAGATATAAATAATAGAAGTGATATTCTTTCCTATTATAATTCAACTGTTAATAAACGAATTAAATTATTATACATTACATCCTTATCAATTAATAAAACCCAAGAATAGGAAACGAGGTGCAAATAAAACTGTATTATTTAAGGTCTTATCCGTCGGGGCAATTTTTCCGGGGCATAAATGCGGTCGCATGCGAGTTGGCCATTTATAAAACGCTGGGTGAGAGCCCTTAATAGACTGTCGACAACCAAATGTCACCCAGCGTTTATTTGCTTATATTTGCGGTGCTATTTCTACGTGACTTTATTGTTTAGGTTAACAAGGATAATGGAAGTAAGGAGACACCGTACCTTGCGTGACATAAAATTAGAAATATAGTAAACATCTGTTTTAATTAATTATAGTATAACTATTGTAAATAAATCTGACACGTGTTAACAACGTTTTAGCCGTTATAATGAAAATAGTAGCTCGTGTAGCGTACTAAATTTTGTTTCATCTGAATTGTAGTAGTAATTAACATTTTATGTACACATCTTCAATTCATGCCGAAATATTTTAAAAAATTCTGGGACTGTTTGTGTGGTGGTGGTTTTTTTCCATTTTGCCTAGCTAGTTAGCTAGGTACCACCATCGACGGCAGTCTGCGCCATAACAGAATTGTGACATTACGGCAGAAATACATATGACTGTAAGTTTTCTGAATAAACTACGTTTCACCATCGGGAGACTCAAGAAAAAAACTTATTTTTTATAAATAATCCAGTTTCTTGATAAGTCAATAAATAATTATATTTGTTTAGCAAAGCCGGAGTTCGCGTGCTGATGTTTAATTTAAAAGCGGTATAAGCTATACCTACGCACTCGTTGTTAAGCCAATTAGGGTGATCTACTGCCGTCGCGTTCGTATTAAGTATTTATAAATGCTCACTGTATATTAAAACGGACGAAAGTGTTATTATTAATGAAGTGAAAATGAACGCTTGCGGTGGAGCCTTACTTTAGTTTTAATTCTTCGTTGCCTTGTGTGTTGTCATGCTTATTTAGTTTTACATATGTTTTTTTTATTTATATAAATTTGTATTTAATCACAGGCGCCCAAATATTGGATCAAACTCTACTCTTGTAGAAATTCGTGTTACAAAACGTGAAACAATGACGACAATAACTTGTTTCAAACCTTTTGTGTACATATAAGTTTTATAATACTGTTAGTATTACAGATTATTCATAGTTCGGTCACATAAGAAAATACTAGGTATCTGAGATGTGTCATGGTGTTATGATCTATTGTTGTATATGTATTATTAGTTAGCAGATAGTATAAATGTGTGTAGAAGCTGGTAAAATTATGACAATTGAATATCGTCAGCAGATACTGCTAATAAACCTAATTTGTTTAATCGAACAGAACTCTAAATTATCCTTGGGTACCACTGATTTCTTATGGAGAAGTTCAATCACTATGATCTGCTCATCTCATGACATCGAATGTACTAAGGATAATGAAATTATTTTCTTGACTTTCAAGCGTAGAAGGATGTATGCGTGAAGAATTGAAACTATAATGTTTTCTTATATTTACTTGAATATTAGCTTACAGTCTTGATGTCTTGAAGATACACTTGGTTTTTAATTTGATTTAAGTTATAACAGTATCGCAAACAGTAAAGTACTTCTACGTAGATCTGTTATAAAAAAAATAAGCATTAATACCTGAAGGTACTCTGTGATAATTATAAAGTCATAAAATTTGTCACCTTGGTCTACCCATGACCATGGGTACTGCAAAGCGCCCGAAACATTGGGAATTAAAATGCTTAAAATAAACGCGATAAAATCCGTTAAATATAGTTAAATTAAATACTAAACTTTATTATAGGATCAAGAAACCATATAGTGTACCACGAACGTACACAATCTCTATCAAATGCCATTTCAACAGCTTTACGTCCCTCTTAATTTATGAGCAGGATCAATATTTCCGGTCGGTGTTGATTCTAACTTTCACAGGCGCCAGTGGAGCACAGCGATGTTTTTGTAAGTGTTAGAAGCACGCTCAGCGTCTAAAGTAAATTAGCATATCGGTATGATTGCAATCCATAGTGTACTTTAAGTTCTTTGCCATAAAGTTCACGAGTGTTAGTATTATGAAAGCTAACATTGAAATCATTCGATTCATTGTACGATTTGTGTGGTGGCACAAGTCAAAACTTTATCTTCGTACTCAAATGAATATTATATGGTTTGAAACTTTTAATAATAACTTTAGTTACAAAAGTATGTCATTATACGCCAATTCATGAAATAATTTCATTATTTATGCAAAATTCTTTATTAACAAGATTGTACTTAAATCTAATTGAAAGCCAAGTGACATTCATTACCAATCTTAGAAGCATATAAATGTGCGTAAAAATATATAACAGCACATAACAATATACTATCAAGCATTCAATTATTAATGAACAATATACCAATAAAATTATTTTTTTTATATATTAGCGATGACTTTATTTTTCGCGTCCGATCATATCTTAGACTATAACAAGAATGAATCCTTATATGGCTGACGATTAATTTATCCAAATTAATGTCAATCACGTTCATTGACGGATGCGTAAAAACAGTAGCGACCGCGTCCGCCCCTTCCACCGTCAAACTATAAAACCTCACTCTCAAAACGCACTGATACCGATCGGGTCTCATAGCAGCCTTAATTTACAACTTTCTTCGCTTAGTGGTTTTATTGAAGAATTTTTGAGTTATTTAAATTAACATCTTTCACATTCTATACATTTTGTTCCCGTTGTAGTTGAGAGATTGAGGCCGGCGGAAAGTTTATGGAAGTTATTAATGCCGCTAATGTTAATCAAATTCCTCATTATACATTATTTAGTATAAGCAAGATAGTGGTTTTAAAAGTTTTGTAGAACTTAAATTCATTAAGTTAAATTAACATATATAACGTATCCATGTAATTAATAAAACTCTATTGTAACTTTATTAGACAAAGTTAATTTATCAATATGGATAAAAAACTAACCCTGTACATAATATCTAGCTGTTCATAGGCTGCGATGTGACCTATTTAAGTCTATCTAGAGTAATAGTCCAAAAATTACGAGGCATTAATCAAGTTTTAAATATTTATCACAAAAAAACATACGTTCAAATAATGACAAACAATAATATAATTATAGTATATTTGGCGAACGTCTTTTCACGGATGCAATATTAGTAGTTACTAAATAAATTTTGGAATAAAAAAAATAGTTATCTGCCATCTTCATAATTTCATCTTTACATTTATTTTCTAAATTAATAACGTTATATAGTACAAAAACATTACTGTAAAGATAAATGCCTACGGAATATATAATATCTCTAGTAGCATGCATGACGAGCACAACAATGCAGCTTAGCATTTTACTTACATAAATAAAATGAACATGACCTTATTACCTACTATTTTTTTTATAACTAAAGTAACATTTTTAGATGAACATAAAATGATGAACAAACGAAATTCATATATGCAGCATAATGGAAATTCTATGTTATAGAAGTTTCTAGAGGAAAATAATGCACTAATTCTCGTTTAAAATCTCTTCAGATACACATCGTATGTGAATCGTAAATAATTTAAAATCGTATCTGAGCAACGACAAGCCGTTTATGTCGAGTAAATCAAGATTAAGTACAGACATACGGGTCGTACCTCAAAATCTGTCGCCTATAAATCAACAGCTAAATAAGAAATTCGCCCCAACTAACTCTTAGTGACTTCAAAGTGATATCCGAAGAAAGTAAGTGAAGGGCGGTCTTAAAGAAGAAATTCAGACGTCACTTAAAAAGCACATTAAAAGTATACCCTATACAATTTTTTGTTTTATAAATCATATTTTTATACGACTAAATATTATTAATTTATTAAGCAATTTAAAATTACTACGAGAAGTTTTTAAGAAAATGGCATACGTTAACATATAATAGCAGCCTTATACAGATCACATATGGTAAAGAAATAATAAAACAAATATTTATTCCGCCAATAACTTATACATGATAAACTAATTTTTCGATAGTTTTATTACAATGTTTCAATAATTATCAATCTAAAAACAACACATAACAAACAAAATAAATGAAAATTCAACGACCCAAACAATGTTGTTTTTTTCTAACGAGATAACGAATGTCTTTGACTAACTTCAATACATAGTACTCTTTGTATTCGCAGCTGACACAACCGATACTATCACTTGAAATTCTGAGAAAAACCGTATTAAGCAGTGACTCCGAAACGTGATAAAGTTATCAAATTGTTTTCTATCAATGCAGGGTTAAAAAGTTCTAGTTAAAAGTATTCCTTTCCTACATTTTAACCTTTCGTAAGGATATTTAACATTTTTATCACGAGAATTCGCATTCAGCAGATAAAATTTGAGAACAGTTTTTCTCACGAACTGCTATCATTGGTCGTGTCAATGGTTATAAAATATTTTTTTTGATTTTTTTTGATTAATTGATTTTAATAAAAAATACTTCTGAATTAAAGTTAAAATTGTTTTTTACAACTGTCAATTAATTATTAGCCAACGAAAATAAGGTGCTTCTCGTTCAATTTGAGGCATATATTTTTTATGCATGATCATTGTCACGAAAAATCATTTATAGAGAGATATGATTTCAACAATTCCTTATTGTTTGCAAGTAAATATCTTTAAATCAACAAATGTAGTTAACAAAGACCTGTACTTGTTAACTTGTTTTTAAGATTACATTTTTTAGTCACTCTAATTACGTCGGTAAAATATTATACATGCATTCACAACAGTGTATTCAACAGGTAAAAAGTAATATCACAACAAATGAATTATTTAAAAGCTCGGTAATCTCCCTGAGAGGGCGACTTAAAACTTTCTTTATCAAATAGAAACTCTGTAGGCACTAAACTTTGTCGAGAGCGTTCATGAAACAAACTCAACAGATAGAGCAGTTTTCTAACTTCTGCAGTCAAGCTTTAATGTGAAATTTTGCATCTTCCTGTTTTCAGCTATTAGCGATAGTCGCCGTACAAGTTTTTCGCTGTAAATACTGTTGTTAAGTGAAGTTTTTTTTTATTTTTATTTTTACTTAAATATACTTAAAGTATAGTATAGTGATATGGGTTATATATAGTTAAGTTTTACTTATAGTTATCGGGCGAGAGAGTAGAGAACTAGAGAGCCATAACGGTGTGCCCCAATGTAAAGCCCAGACAAATAAAAGTGTTAATGTTTAATAAAACCCTAGTACATGACGTGGTTTTTCCCTTTTTTTTTGTGGTTTAGTAAAGACTTTGTGCCGACTATGATTTTTTTAATTTTTGTGTATGTTTTTGTTCAAAAAATGGTTTTCCGGTCGTTTTAACTTGTGTGGTAGTACCGCCAATGGCTAGAATGGACAAGCCGAACAAAGTCGGCCTGTATCTTTGTAATATCAAAAAATGAAAACAAACCGAATGCGCAGACTAAAATATTATAAGCTAACGATGCATAAAAAATCGATCCAATAAATAATAATGTCGTCTGTTCGACTCACCAGCGACCGGTATCTTGTAATGGATCACTTAATTTCGATTACCGCGGCGGACGCAGCCCGAGAACAATAAGGCGCCGGAAATTACCCGTTTTCGCTTTTTGATCGTTTTTTTTTTTTCAGTTTATTTTCGATATGCCCAGACCCAGACAGACCATGAACAAACAACGCGACCAACATAAGCAGATCCATCAAAATTTCTCAAAAGCACGTTTTTAAACCGTAATATATATAAGCACTAGAGGTGCAGTCAATAGAGTGGTTGTCCCTTTTGATATAGAATGCCCTTTTACTAAACATTGTCGATGCGTATCGCTCAAGCTTGCACCCATTATTTTAATGGCCAATCAATACATTCCCCGTAGTTACAGTACATATTTCACTTCGTTTACCCCGAATATAAACTAATTAAGTTTGTTTGACTATTTGGATTGTAAATTGTTTGAGTTGGATCATTATTAAGACGCAACTCGGGGTGTACCCCCATTTCCCATGAGCATATTGCTCTGTCACGGGTAATGATTTTAATGACATCCGAACATTTATAATTCAACTTTAATAATGTATGTAAGTTTGTTGGGGTCAATTTGATGAACAAGTTATAACACAGAAATGTTATTCAATTAAAATAATAAGTTTTATTGTTATGTTATTCTGAAAAAGTAATTGGTCTTATTCAATTTACTTTTGTCAAAAAACGTTTGCGTCTAAACGAAAAAGTAATTAAGGTTGGAATTGTAGAATTTGTGATTTTATTTGTACTATGCTTTGTTATGTAAATAAATTAATATTAGAATAACATAATTATTTTGATTAAGGACAATATATAAAGTATGCAATATAATGGACATGTAAAAAGACGTGTACAAAGATCATATAATCCACCGGTTGTTTTGAACTTGCCCGAACAAAGAACAGGTAAAGGCCGCCTTCAACTTGGTGGTCAAATAAAATAAGAAACCTTAAGCAAATCTTATTGCCTGAACCGACAATCCAAGACAGATCAGTCTTGACACAGAAAACGAGGAGAGCCGACATGAAGCAAAGGGGAATAAAGATGCCAATATTATTAGTAAATTTCCAACATATACAGCAATCAAAACAAAACGGAATGATATACAAAAATAAGTTTACAAAGAATTTATTTTAAGTTAGGTTAAATTTAAGATTTTTTTTTATCTTCAATATTTGAAACGTTTCACTTTTTCGTGCGCATGAAATAATAATTTTGTAAACGAGAATTTTTTAAAAGATTTTTGGTTCTTCAATAATACAAATGGAGTTTCTCAGTCAATCTTTCTTGTGACAATATTATTTTATCCCTTGGAATTGAAATGTCTCCGCTGTCATCTAGACTAAGTTTCACTGGGAGTGTTTTTGTTTACCTATTGCGGGAATGAGGAAAAATACAGTATTGTGTAGAAATTATTTATTTTTGTGAAGTTTGTAAGCTCTTCATAAAGCTTTCAGCTTGAATTTAAAAGATTTTGTGACGGTTATAATTAATGCGAAATTGTTAGTTTAGTTTTCAAGTATTTTAGTAAAATTTATTTTTTTTATTCATTTCTTCTTGTACTCGTAGTTGGTAATAATCTTAATGAACTACTTATAAAGATTATTTCAAAAAACAACTCTGAATTCATCGATTAGCGTCTAACACTCATATGATTTAACACGTGAAGACTACCGCAGCAATTCACAAGTTATAACTTTATAACAATGTAGTCTATTAATGCATTGAGTTCTGTTTCTTGATCTTAAGTGACAATGAGGCCGTAGATAATAGAGTGCACTCGTTCAGAATATTCTGGCGCTCATGTATGTGACTACCGGTACTTAGCAGTTATGGTGGCAGACTGTAAACGCCTGGCTAGGCGACTTAGAAACCTTCCATCGTACAAACTCAACCGGGACCCCGAAGTTACAAGGAAAGCGGTAAGCCAATGCGCTACGGAGGAAAATAAACTTATCCTAAGATAGAAGTAGTTATTTCCCTTCGAGTTCATGACAATGACACCTTGATCTCTACGATCTACTGATACTCTTCCTCATTTCGACCTTCTATGTATTGCGACTATAAAATTGAAGTAATTGAAATGTATCCTATTCATTCACATTAAAAATATCAGTATTATAATCTTCCTAATGAGAGGTCACAAATGCATTGACTATAAAACTAAGCAAAAAGGTGCAATAAGAAATCCGTATAGAACGGTTCGACCTTAAGAGATTATCGTACATCTCTGGCAGCATGTGCATGAATTGCGCTACGCTCTACTGAAACCCCAGTACACGTACATAGTTTGCCCACAGACTGTAAAGGAATAACGACCCTATCTTTGCATTTTAAATGCGAGAGTGGCTCAACGTATCTTTAACAGTATTGAGTTAGCTATGTCCAGTGCACACGAGAAAAAAGTAAGATTCCACCATGTCTGACCATTTCCGACGGCTATTATTCTGTCTCCCTCTATATCCGTTTCCGCCTGTCGCGAAAACAAAATACGGGTGCAGGCAAAATGTAGAGGCTTTGCGTTGTATTTTTTTGTACGTCTTGCTTCATTAAAATGATCCCACTTGTATGCACAATGAAATATCAAAAGCGGCTTTGTAGATTGTTGTCGGAAAAGAAATAAAAACATTAAGAGAAAATGAGTGGTGAATCAGATTACAAATATAAATAGACAAAAAATGCTCCGAAATAAATATTAAGTGTATTTTAATTTAAAAAACCCTAGTATAGTTAGTGAATTAGATTTTTTTTTTAAAAATGTAGCTATAAACTGTATGCCTTCGTGGTCTAGTAGTTTACAGCTTGCTTTGTAGAGCAGAGGTCTCGGAATCTGTTCCCGGGGCACAGGTGTAGTGGAGTCTGGATGGTGGTAGGATTTAACGAACTCACCTGTCTGTCTATCTATTACACTCAATGTCAATCTGGCGCCATAACAGCATTATTATGTTTCGGTAGACATATTTATGACAACCAGAAGTATTCTGAGCTGAAACGTTTCACCAACTATAGCGTATTTTCACACAACATCGATTGAAATTTTGGTCGTGTTAATTAAAAATGCAATAAATCAGAGTCTTCTAGTATTATTTAACCAAATCAAATGTAGCTCAGCTCATAAGTATCTCTCATACATAATAGGTAGATAGTACGTTAGCTTTTTGCTGTGAATCAGCCGAGGCATGTGCCATGTTCCAATTTAAAGGACTTGGTGGTTACATATTTGAAAATTGGTATCTCACAAGTACCATGGTACTTTCTTGTTGCTTTTTTTTATTATTAGTCAATATAGATATCTTGGTTTTACTTCTCTACAATAGCTGAAGAATAGCGGAAGAAATGAGAACATGGGCGTAAAATGAAATTGCTGCGGTTCATTCTATGTTCTCCCCACAACGATCTATACCGTAAAATCAATAGTTTCTCTTGTGAGAAACGAAGTAGATATCTTCGTGTTGACTGGTAATTTTTAAAAATAAATAAATAATACAGAGTGTCAATAACCTTATTGGAGATAGGTATAATAAGCATTACCGCGGAAGTATGCATTTGCGTGCCCGCAGCCCCGTCAATCGGTGTGAGGCGGAATACCGTGAGGTTTTAGTGGGTATACCGGGAGCTTCACTCCCGGGGAGTCCCACATAACCGACCCGAACCTCCCCTGGTCGGGTGGTATGCGTAACGCATTTCCTCACGTTAAAAAAAGGTATATTAAGAATTAATCTGATCATAATTACTTTCTTTTACGATTATTAATTTTGTTTTTGTTATATATTTCTGGTTACAATATTTTCTTTCATTTTATTCTTGATATTGAGCATCAAAAGATACGAGTTGTGTTATATGTTTAACATAGACAATAAGCCAAAAGTGTACACATTTAAATACCACAATAATATTAACAAATATTGCAAATTGAATTTTATGCCATAAACATCACTCTACCCATACAAGAAACACGTGGTACAGACGAAACCAAATATCTTAATATGCTCGTAATTTTATTCCCCTGTGGCCGTCCAAACAAACAGGAAGCAGTGAGTGGAAAGTTCTGGTTGTTTGTGTTTTCGAACGTCGCCCCTGAAAAACCACAAAGAGTTGGTTTTCGCTGCGATTTATCCTTTTATTTCAGATAGAAAAAAGCAGTTAGTGACATGAAAGTGATTTTTTAGTTGAACATAAACAAAAAGTACATGCATATTTTTTTATTTTAGTATTTTTACGTTTGAAAAAATAATTTAGATTTCGATAAAGATATTTTCAGTACATTTATACTACGTAAATAAGACTACAGAAAATTTTACGAAGAAAAAAAACATGGTTATGGAACTGTAGATAATAGTACAAATAAGTTTCTCGAACGACTGACTCATTTTAACCTCAACACTACTCCTGCAGCTGACAGAGCTGAGAAAGACGTTAATAACATACCCTCGTTCCTTTCAAACAAACATTATGTCATCTAAAGCTAACATCTTGGATCTAAATATATCCCAATCCTGTTACAATTTTCTAACCTCGTCTAAGAAACAAGAACTCAAAGGAACAAAACTCCCTAATTGCCACATAAAACAGTCCTCACCCTTTTAATCATATCGAAAGAGCAATCTTCCGGTCGGATGGACGGTGAGCGAGAAGTCGGAATTCTAACAATGCAATTAAATCCTTATTGTGTGCAACTAACGCTTAAAATTCAACGCCACACAATTTATCCGTTATCGAAAGTAATTTCTAAACTTCCACGAATAACGGTGCTCTATCGTATTACAAATTCGTTCTTGATTCGTAAAAATCAAACGTTGACGGTGTCGGACGAATTAATCTTTCGCATTCGCCTATAGTCAATTCACATATATTCAGAGTTAAATGTCTTCACTTAGAAGAAAGATAAAGTATATTTAAAATATCAAGAAGAAGAGAGAAAATGCTGTGATTAAAAAAACCAATCATTCTATAATATTTTTTTTTTATAAATATGTCGACTTCTATTTACTGAGATTTTTATTTAAATTCCCCAAATACATGTCTATTCGAGAGTATGTTATGTTTATTGCGTCTGCAACATGTGACAATTGATAATGCAAGTTTAATTTGAAATTAGAATAGTTCTTTTTTTTAGTTAAACACGGATGTGGCATACATTGATAATGGTACAGTTAAAAGAATGGTTACGCATACATCAAATTTTATTTGATGTAATTGTTATACGAATACAATAATATAAATTATAGAAGAAAAAACTGATGTGATTTTATAATTGATTTATAATTGAATTGTTATTAATTATAGTGTAGTATTCATTTAAACACGTGCGCTGAAAAGACGTAGGCGCGCCTCTAGACGCTTTTGTTCCGAAGCCCCTAACGACATACATGCTATAACGACGGGAAACTATCGCACAAACAAAAATGACTAATGCGTCACGTTGGCTAACGTTTATATCGATTAAAAGCAATCACCTGCCTGTTTCTCTGGGTGTGATAATTTTTATTAAATATTATTCCCCAATATGTTTACCAAACTTCGAGTGCATCGAGTGAAAAAATAAAAACGTTCGATCAAATTTGAACACCCTTTTTACCCCATTTAGTGGTTGCATATCAAAAACCCTTACATAGTGGACATCTACTCATCACAACAAACACTTAAACCAAATTTCACGTACCTAGGTCCAGCTGTTTAGGCAATGTGTTAATATACATTAAAGTTGATCAATGATTCAGTAAGGACTTTGAATTTTATGTTAATCTTAAACTTACAAATTTGTGGTAATAGTAATCTGCGGGCGATAAATCCACGACCTATATGATAAATAAGAAAAAAAAATACTTAAACGGCCTGTATTACAGTTTTATAACAATATTAGTAAATTTATAAGATCACATTAGCCTACCGGTTATCCTTACAAATAGCTTAATTATTGCACTCATGCTCTAATAATTGCATATAACTTTAACTCCCTCTCCTTTCTCACTTATACGAAATAGGAGTGAAGGAGATATACAATTAAACGATATAAATTCTTACACACTCTGCTTTAATGCCACTTTATTACATCATAAACATTACTTACCATTTCATCATGCGCAGCTTTACTAGAATGTACGGCGGGAAATTTATTTATTAATAAATATTAATATGGAAGTATTAACTTTATGCTGACTAAGCGCTGGAGGAAAACAGGCGATGGAAATTTATAGACTCGCCAACGTCTCAATTATTATGTTTCTCGTAACTTGTGTATCGTTTTTAATTTTAATGATCTTAATTTAATAACTAAATTCATTATAAACTGTTATTTGAATAATAGTTTTGAATTAAAATTATTTTGATATTCTCTAGGAAATTCCAAAAAACAGTTTATCCATGTATTTGGTAATTTATTTCCGGTGTATTTATAATAAAAAATTACAAAGGAACTAACTTACGTATCTGGGTATCTCCGACATTTTCACCACATAGTATTCTGTACCCAAAATAGATAGCTATTTGGCACATGTTGTACGAGTTATCAGAGACCGATATACATACATAGATATTTTAAAATAAATACTTAAATATAGATTCACCATCAGATATAGAACAAATACAAACGAATGTTTGCCTGGAGCGGGAATCAAAACTGCGAACTCTAGTGTAATAGACAGAGTAATTACCATTACCAAGAACCCAGTCAGTGTAAGTGTAATAGAATCGTTAAAGATAATAAAAGTGATAGTAAGTGAATATACGCAATAATATTTTGAAGATACGAAATAAAAAGTTGTTCTAATAATATGCGCTACATCAGCGGAAACATCAAAATGTATCGTTTATCAACTGATACAAATTAAAGAAAAAACAGCGCCAGTTCATTGATACCTTTTTTTCCTTAAAAAAGCGAATTCGAATTTAAAACAACAAAAGTCCGACATCCATAAAAGGGGGAGATGAAAGTTTCACATTGAACTTCGAAAGAATAACGATGATATCCATAACTCAGACGGTACGAAAGGGAACTAAACAAAAATAAAAGACGGTGTTTGTGAATCGACTTCCAAGTTTATTTTCAAGAGGCCATAATCATCGAGAGGCGAACTTTATTACGTTTTACGGCCGCCGTTAGATGTGAAATGTAAACACTACCACGGGGGGCATAAAACACTAAATATAAACAAATTAAACGCGCGAGCTTTCAATAAAAGCTCACAAAAACGAAATATTAATATTCGCTTTTTTGTAACCATTTTTTCAATTCTTCATTGTTACAAAAAATTATTAAACCTTAACTACATTTAAGTACGCTAGAATACACATGATTCATAATGTTATATACATGTGCAATGCTTGCTAAAATAACTCCGAACTTTACAAACGACAAAGTAGTCAAAACATTAAATTTTTTAACGTTTAGAGGCTACCACAACCTCGACCACACCTGACGTTAAGTGGCCATAGATGGTGAAGCGTATTTATTAATATCATGTTAACATTACATTAATAATAAAGTGCAAAAATGATTTTAGTAAAAAAAATATACATAGATATATTTATATAACATACAATTTCATTTATGTTTATAGATATATAGATGAATAATATTTATATAAATTCCTTTATTCTTTTCACAGAAGTTGCTGGAAAAGCTATAGAAAGTTCAGAACTTAGATACAGAAAATGGAGGCAGAATAGCAAAGTATCACTGCGTCTGGATCGAACTTGAGGCTTCTTTGAACTATCGTTACCAACGAAGCCTGCGTTGCTACTTTCTTCTGTTGTACCTCACTAATTTTAATTTGAGGCTCCGTTCATGATTAGTTTTTCACAAAATTAATTCAATTTTGATATTTGAAAATATTGAAATAAAACATTTGCATGTAAAAATTGCAGAACAATTTTGTTACAAAATGAAAGGATATTTTCTAGTTTAGGAAAATGGCTGCTGTAAAATTGTCAAAAGTGGACAAAATAACATTTACGTATAAGTACTGGAACACAGCGATGCTGTTATTGCGACTGATAGACATTTAAAGAGTTTGCCAAGCAGGCAGGTTTGCAAAACACCACCACCATCTTAATTTAACTATTTATATGTCCATAAAATTGAACTCTGTCTTATACAACAAGCGGTAAATCAGTGTGACACTGTGGCAATCGAACCTACTACTACTTATAGTAGTCATTTGTTTAAGTAATTTATCAAAAAAAAGTAATCAAAGGAGATCTTTTTTTTAAGGGTCATAAATATGTCCGTAGTGAAGTATTACAAAAGCAAAATATGGACGCGGGACGTCCAATGTCTACATCTGTTCTCTGATTAATGGCCCGAAGGCGTAAAGATATGCAGATGAATGTTGTAATTATAATTTTTATATCCTAGAGGACAAAATGTATAAGGTGATGATGTAATTATGCTAAAATATGAAGATGGAGGCATTAGTAATCTTTATTGTAATTACGAGACGTTGCCGACGCTTAAATGACCGCCTTTAATAATCGTGGAAAGAAATTATCATAATTTCTTTAACAATTAATAACTAATTGGTGTATGAATTAATGCTTAGTCTGAATATAACATAAAGTTAAGTAGTAATGATACCATTGATGATGTAGCATGCACGTCCAGAATTTTCTGCTTGCCATGTGTATGACTACCGGAACACAGCAATGCTGTTATGTCACCAGATTTACTTTGAGCTAATTAGGCGAGTTTAAAAAACCCATCCATCCTCCGAGATCTCAGAATCTAACAAGTCAAGTCAAGACGGTACACTGTACTACGAAGGTAGATACATAATTAGAATATATTTTATAAGATTTGTCCTGTGGACAAAAATTAAGCAATAATTATATTAAAAATATTAGACCAAACGAATATGTAATAAAAAATATATTACCCTCTACTTTGAAAATATCCATAATGGTTGCAAGTGATAAATAAAAAATCTGAAGTCATCGCATCGCATTTCGAATCGGCGCCTTCGTTATTCTCTCACGCGACCGCAGCATTTCATATTATTTTCGTTGCTGTCATTTACGTCGGGCGTATTTTTGGCTGCTCATTGTTATTGTAGCATCCCCGGCTCATGACGGCGTCCTCTTAATTTCCAACAATCGCAGTACTCGCTGCGATGGTCCACATCTGAACAAACACTCAACGAGGCATGATTAACGGGAACGCAGATTTGCGACATGTTCATAATTCACGTTAAAATTAAATGATACGTAATAGTATAATCATATTAGCCCCTTCAAAATATTATCATCTATCGTTTCACTTAATAATATCTATCGTAATTATCGAAAACAAAAATCAGTAATAATTATCAAAGAATAACACTTCTGTGGCGCAGCTGTAAAATTGTTCGTATTAAATGTTTTTATGCTATTCTTTTAATTTCACATTTTTTTAAATCATTATAGAATTCAAAACAGCTTTTATTTTACAGCAACTTGTCAAATACCTATGTGCATGTTGTATATACCTATAAGTGGCTTACATGTTGGAACTTTTTTTTATAAATATTAATATTGTAATTATTTATAAGTTTGGTGTGGTATATATAAAACTAATTATGAATTGAAATTAACAAAAAATATATTACTAAATTGAACGATAGTTGTCCATAAAGACGACTGAATTAAGTATAATGAAAGTAAATAAACTTTTATTTTTTTATTTATCTGTTCATTTAATAATTTTCATATTCAACGTAGTGTAATATTATATGGCATTTATTTTTAATGGTCAATATAATAAGTATAGAGACGAAAGAACCATATTTAAAAATACCATCCGTATCTTATTTTATAACGAAAAAAGGTTATTTAGGTACTGTACAAGAGAATTAAGTATCATAATTTCTAAAGTCTATAAAAAAATCTCTGTATAATTTTTCTATATTTTAAAATATCTACTTGGTTCCTTGTGTAATGGTGTGAAAGGATTTAAATAAAATTTTAAATATTTAATTTTAACTTTCGGAACTATCGCACACAGGAGCTCTAATAGTATCAACAGCTAATCGCCCTATATATCAAGCAAGTTGAGCCAGGATTGTGAGACGTCACAATTGAAAGGGAAGTGACTAATAAGCAAGGATTATCTTTCTGAAATTATACATATTATTATTGAAATTATATAATGAAAACTTTATTTCACAAGCCTTTCTCCAACATAATGATAATTAAATATAAGGAAAAGAAATAAATTTAACTTAAACAATAAGTTGAAAGAAAAAAAAAGAATACGTTACCCGTGCGGTTCCGGAATCGAATAAGGGACTTCCGTGTTCTAAAACAAGGAGTAAACCACTGCGCTACGTAGCCAGATTTAGACAGCAAAAGTAGTTAGGAATGCACCTATTAGTCACGAAGTGGATTTTTCCACTAAAAATTCAACACGTTGTTTGAACATTTACGTGTATATATATATATATATACATATATATATACATAATCGTTCCCCCAGTTAAGTTTGGACAGAGCCTATTATTTTCTTTACAATTTTATTTTCCTATACGTTATTCCCACTTTTACCACTTTCTAGCCAGAATATATTCTGTGAGCAAGTTACACTATCTACGGCCTGCTTCTCTCTGCATCAAGTGAAATGAAGACTAATTTTACTTGGGCGGTAAATGAAAAGACTTATCTTTAATTTACCGATATCTGGCTCCAAATGTAAATACTTCGCACAGACGGTGTTTGGTGAGATGATCACCTAACTTTAAGTGACTTTTTTTTTACTATCGCCCATTCATTATCATTCTAATTGAATGCCGCGTCATTTTAAAGTGACAAAGAGGCCGTAGACGGCTGTGTCTAGGCTTTATATATGATGAAGGTATCCGGCTCTCACGCGCATGAGACTGCCGGACCACAACGACCGCTGTTACGCCGTCGGATTGACATGGAGGGTCGCAGCTGGCCGGGCGGCTCAATCGCCGCTTAACATCAAGTGAGATCTAACTTTAATTGTTAGCCGGATCCGTTTAGAAACGCTAGTCCGGCTCACGGCTGTTCGGATTTTCTGAACAAAAACGGACAATCGGAGCACTTTCGGCGAGAGCGTGGGGGCGACACTGAAGTCTTGATATATCCAAATTCGTTATTCATTAGGAGAAAATACTAAGTTGGTTGTTCAAGCGCGTATAGCTTATTTGTGTATGTTATTATTATCTATTATATATACAGTGTATACTATATATATGATAGATAATAACATACACAAATAAGCTAAGCTCTATACTGTATAGTGTGTATTTATATGTACTATTAGTATCATTTACATAAAGTTTTACATGTATTAAACATACTTTAACCATATCTTTATTTTCCGCTACCACCCAAAGAAACCACTTATAGTGATAAGTCCGCCTTTGTACAATTTTATCTCGTGGCCCTTACATGTAATTGTTTTGTGTACAATAAACTATACATTCATTCCAAAGATCTATACTGCAATAAAACGTATAGTGTTCCCGTATGTTAATACATAAAAAAAAAATACGTCCCGTAACACTCGTGCACGCAACTGCACTCCGCATTCCGGCGACGCGGCGGTTCCTGGAACTTTAAGTGCCACCCAGAAAGCTCCCGACGACGGGAAGCCGCCCCCACTACGCGCAAATTAATTTCACTAGTCACTTATTTGCATGCACACCTCGTGGGAGCTTTCAAGACATTAGCCGGCTAACTTATTTAAAGTTTATCAAAGCACCTGCCCCCTCCACCCCCACGCCCCAGCTTTAGCGACCGCTCCCTTCTACACGGACCAAATACTTTATTTGCAAAAGTTAATGAAACAAGAAAAGCATGAATCTCATTAATACCGCTGATAGACTGCGGATTCTGTTCATAACGAGAACTTGGTTACTTTTTTAACCGGCGGTTAGGCGAGGGTTCTACGTTCTTGAGTCTCCTATTAGCGAGCGCTTTTTTCTTCTAAG
>DWQX01003242.1:0-18482 GCA_018245475.1 Pharmacophagus antenor
CTTCTGACTCTCAGTGATTGCGGCAAGTGTCGACATAATTTAAATAAAGTTGCACAGTGTTACGTATAGAAGTGAGTCCCGGCGGAATGGTGCTGTGCTAACACTTTAGTGCATGAAACCCGAAGCTTTATACGTTTTGATGAAATGCGTGTAAATTATTATTGTTACTACACAAAAGCTGGTGAGTTAATAGCTTTTAAAATTAAATAACGAATTTTAATTAAGGAGATCACAAACCAACGTATTTCACAGACACCCGCGAATGGTAATTACCCTTTTTTCTCTTTATTTCAATAATTTAAAAGCAAATTGAGCTATTTTTATAATTTTAGGGTTCCGTACCCAATGGGTGATACGGAACCCTTATTATTAATCACCGCCGTCTATCCGTCTGTCTGCCTCTCAGCGGGTTCTATTTCATGAACCGTAATAAGTAGGAAGTTCAATTTTACGCAGATCATGTATTTTCAATACTGCTCTAACTACAAATAAAAAAATATGATTGATGATGACAAATTCCTTAATTAAATCACTTCCAACTTATGTGACATTTTTTCGACGTGTGAGAGGTTATTATGCGTTTAAATTTTTTACAACTTTTTGTCTGTCCTTGTTACAAACTCTGATTATACTACATGGAACCCTTCACAGTGCGAGTCCCACTCACACATGGCTATTTATTCTTATTACTTGAGTACAGTAGTCCAAGTTGTGGTTAAATTCTCTATTATTTTTTCGAGTGTTTTTAAACTGCAATTATTTTATAAAATCGGTCTGAAAATTATACAATAGTTTACACTTGACAACCACTATTAACTGAAAAAACTGTAAATTGTGCTTTTGTCAGTGTGTAGATAACCTAAGCTGGTATACTTGAAAGGGTATTTTTAAATTAAATTAATTTGATATTCAAACTGTATATGACTGTTATTTTATTTACATAAATTTTAAATATAATTACTGGTACATCAATTCACAGTCATATTGTTTAAATTTTTTCAGTCACTGATTGCAGTTTTTGCATAAATTAATATTCCAAGGTAATCGATCGTTAATTAAGTTTATTTTACAGTAATTTACGCAAAACAAGTTATTGCAAGTTTTTCATCCCAGCATAGATGCTACTACAGCATCTGGCACACCACCTCCAGGACCTTGTTCAATTACGGGCTGAAATCCATTGTCGTCAGCATTATATTTCACAGTATACCGAACGCCATCCTGACCGATGTATGTAAAAAGACCCTTAACAGAAAGGTATTCTTGTGCACCTTTGCTAATGATTTTGCCTTCTTGTTCCTGTTTAGTCCCGTCCGGTTGTTCAAATCTATTAAAATTATATATCTAAACTTTTAGATTTACTTATTATAAAAATTTGTATATTTGACATTTGTAATAATAAATATTACTTTTAAAAGTATAACTTGATATTTTATAGACATTCACTATTTTTAAAAGTCCCGTACAATCAAAATTTTTAAACAAAATAAATTTAAATACTAAATTGTAACATTTTTACATAAAACAATTGTTTGTTTTTTAAATTATGTCATTATTCATTACTGTCGCGTTTTATTCTTTCTTGTTTTACCATGATTTTAAACTGATATAAGCTCAATGTAGATTCGATACCGTCGACTGGGCCTGAGAACTAGCATTTTTTGCCGAGACTGACTAAATGCTGTGCACATTAACTGTTTATTTATATATTTTTTTAAATCTATGTAAAGGGTACTGTAGTAATATTTGTGAATTGAACAAATTACAAAAATATTAATACTATTCTTATTAATAAAATTTTAAACCAAAAATATCATAATTCACTGTATATTATTAAAAAAAAGTATTCAACACATTCCAAAAGTTCCATAATCAACCATGTGAAAAACTATTATACTTACGAATATCCATATGAACCGCGACTGATATCAAAGATATGAAATCGAACCATTTGGCCACTGTTGTCATTTTTCTTAACATAACAGTCACTGTCACTATCCAAAATAGAAGGAGCAGGAACGCCGTAGACCACTCCAAGTAGGCACAAAATTACGGTCTTTAAAGAATACATGTAAATTGAACGAAAATAAACAAATTTTTAAAGGATTCGAATTTTATAGAGTAAGCAGCTTTTTTGAGTTGTTATATTATGTTAATGTATTTAAATATTGTAATCTGTACGTTATTAGGAAAAATGATATTAGTTAAAAAACTTTAATTATCATACCATCGCTTTTTATCTGACTCGAGTATGAAGGTTTTCTTTATGTTAAAAATAACATATTTCTTACCGTTTTCATGTTTCGATGAGTTGTCCTTATCGACTGCAGTTACAATAAGTTAGTTATTTAACAACTTACAATATTTATATCAGTATAAGATGTATTACTTTTGTTGTAAACACCAGGTTGAGTGGTGAAGGTAAACTGCTGTACTTTGCAAAATAAATTTAAAAAATGATATACATACCTTGTAATCTTACTTCCCTGGAATATAATGAGGAGTTTTGTTCATTTTGGAACTCCGTCTGTAAAGGTCTGGTAAATAGTAGCACATTTTAATAAGTTCAAAAGACGTAATTACGCAACAAGTCAAATATGTATACGGGAAGTTTTCAGGATGTCCAATTCATAAATTTTAGCTAGAATCAATGTTTTTTGTTATAGGTAAAGTAGGCAAACGAGCAAGAGCTTTACGTGATTAAAAGTCATCTCAGTCGTCTGTACAAAGACGCAACATTCGGGGCGTCACAGCTTTTACGAGTATCTCAAAATATATGATTTTTATTGATGAATATTAAATTTAGAAACATTATGGGAGTACTTAAATTTATATAAATTAGTATGATCTCATTCATAACAGGCGGCGCTAATTATTAAATAGAAAATTTATCTCTAATCGTCATTAGACATATATATATATATATGTATTTAAATAAAAAAGGTTTATTTAGAAATATATAAAATACAATGAATACTAAACATAAGTTAAACTGTGTTTAAATAAATTAATGTTGCTACAATTAGTACCAGTATGTTTTAATAAAATTATTTATTTATGTATATTTTGCTCCTTTTGTACCATATGACTGTATAAAAAGGTGAACATAATGCCTAGAGGCATTCTCTTCCAGTCAATTTATAAAGTTGTGAAGAAATATAGAGCGAGTTCACGAAAAATGAAAATAAAAAAGAATATAAAATACTTATACAACAGAGCGAACATGTAAATTAAATCGTTAAGATATTACAAATGTAAACACAAAAATCGTAATAATAATTACAATATATGAAAATGTTTAAAATTAAGATAATAAAATATAATATATATAAAAATGTTAGAATTAAGATAAAATAAAAAGGAGAGCCACGGATTTTGATATATTCCCTAGATTTGTCAAATAATTTCAGAAATATTCCCGGAACATAAGCCTAAATACACGCATCTGGCGTACTTGCCGTAAACTCGGCGATAACGCGTTTCAAAGCGTCATTGATTGTTTATTAAAGGAACTGTATAAGAATCCCGTGCGACAGAAAGGAATATGGAGAAAGCAATAATCCATAGATCGGAAAAAGTGTTTATGAGAATCAACCTGAAACAGACACTTAAACTTCAAATATTTAGGGGCAAATGGATCGAATAAAATAGAAAATTGTGTACTTAGTGTTCTGAAAGACCTTATATTGCGGAAAGACATCCATTGAAGTGAACGAAATAAGGAAATGTGGTCTTACTTACGTACGGCGAAAATGAATTGATTGTAATTGTTTTGAAGACGATCCAATTTGCTTAAAAGCTCAAAAAAAGATCAGTAAAACATACATCTGGGTAATCTAACAATGGGAAAACCAAAGTTTTTATTAGCATTATTTTGATAGAAATGGGCAAAAAGTTTCGAAGAGAATACAAATGTTGCAGAGTATTTGTCACTTTTTTGCCTACTTCAGTGACTTGTGGACGCCAATTAAACGAGCAATCCAATAACAGTCCCAAATCCTTAACTATCACAGCATACATTACATCAAAGGTTACATTAGTAAAGGTGGCAAGGTACTAACATCCAAACCAGCAAGTCGACCGGCACTTGCTATTACTATTGCCTGACACGTAGTAGGATTGATTGCAATACTAAATATGCTCTATTCAATAGTGTTACCAAGATCACGATTTACATTATCAATAGCCAAGTTAACATATAGCGTAAACTTGTGACCCATTAGCGTATAGATGGTACGAGTAGTGAACATCAGTTGTAATGAGATTTATGAAAATGGAAAATAAGAGAGGAGAGAAGATCCCGCCATGTGGAACGCCAGCCGACAATAAACAACGGTGAAAAATGATCTGGGCTACGCAAACTGTCTGTTGACGTCTACGAAAATAAGAGGAAAACCTGTCCCGTGCTAATGAAGAGAAATACAGGTTCTCGATAACATTTAGAAGGATATCATGATCAACAGCATTGAATGCGTTCGAAAAATCAATTAAAACCAACACTATCAAACGTGACTCCTCTATACCTATATGTCTTCAATGACCTTAAGAAGAGGTGAGGTGATACTGTGTCCGGGTTTAAATCCTGATTGACAGTTACTTAAGATTAAGTTATTTTTAGATAATTTGATATTTTTCTTTGTACCGTCGCCTCGAGTACCTTAGAAAGGAATAGAAGTATAGGTATTGGTGGAAGATTGGCAACAGTGTGCAGGAGAGATGAGATTATTTATTTTAGGGAGCGTTGGAACAAAGACTTTTCGCCAGGGCGAAGAAAAAAGCCCAGTCCGAAGGGAATGTTTATTTATATGAGTTATAACCGGTATAGCATAATTAAGAATTAGAGATATCATAGTTCTACTCACATGATCAACACTTACAGCAGAAGACCTAATAGAGTTTATGATTTTTCTTATTTTAACTTCAGCAACATAATGATAAGGCTTTTAAGAAATTAAATGAGAAATGACTTGTGAAAAAGAAATGAATATTAAGATGATTAATAGAAACCAGCATAATATCAATATCAGGAGAAATAGGAACTATCTTTAATGATCTTAGGAATTTACAAGTCTTTCGTGGAGGAATTTAATAACAAGTAGTGAATTAGCGGCGTTTAACAGCTCGCAGCATCTGATTACATCGATTTCTAGCAACCTTAAAATTCTCTAATTTTTATATATATTAAATATATAATACAATTATGTTTTTGTGCGCCATTATGATTCTTGTAAGATTTCTTATAATAAATTACAGTAGCTAAAATTTGTATAGTTGCTTTTTAAAGTTGATCCTTTTTTATTGATAAGAGGTTTCATAAGGTAATAAAATTTTAAGTCTTTTTTTGTCGTGAAATTACCGTGATTCGATTGATTTTATTACAGGTAGTATTCAAGTCTAGGTACAAACCTCAGTTTTGAAGCTTAATTCTTAACAGGACCTCGTTACAGTTTAGCAAACGATTGGTAACCTTAGAATGTTTTTTCTTTTTTGTAAATAACTGCACGATTATAAAAGCTAAGCTTTGACGACATTTTAATAGGTCCCGGCATCGAGAATTAAACTGTTTACTCGGTAACCATGACACTAAAAACTTAATAAATGTTTATAAGTAAGTTTATAAATATTTTTTTCTCGACGTTGGGACTAGCACTTGACTTTAATTTCACCTAATGTTTAGTGAGAATGAAACCGCAGATGGTGAAGCGTGGCTGCCAAAAATATTTCTGGATCACATAATTATGACTGTCGGAACATAGTAATGCTGTTATGGCGACATATTGATATTGTGCAAAAAATGCAACCACTATCCATACTTCATCAATCCATATTACAAGGCAAGCGATAAACCACTGCACGTAGGAGGCAGACAGCATACCTCATTAGGCTTTTCACGGAAAACACTTTCGTGGAAATAAAAGTTCCACCCTTTGCTAAGTGTTATAAATTAATATATCAAAGAAATCGATCACAATGAAAACTAATATTATCTCCTGATAACCCAAGAAGATAAACTTGCATTTTGCGATTATTCTGCATGCTGTTTTGTTATGAAAAAGTTCCAAAATGTTGGTATACGACTGAAAGTCTTTTAGTTATATTACACTACTTAAATAATAGGAGATCTGTTGTTTTAACTTTTTATTAATAACAACAATGTAAAGAGTCTTTCACTGAATCAACCGAGGAGTGATGCGACCACTGCGTCCGGCACAGCCCCGCCAGGTCCCTGTTCGATCTCGGGTTGGTAACCATTTTCGTCAGCTACATAAGTTACAATATAAGTGATACCATCTTGTCCTATAAATGTGAATCTACCCTTAACAACCAGATATTGGTTTTCTAGTCCTTCGTTGACTAGTGTACCCTCCTCTTCTTGTTTAGTGCCATCGCTTTGTTCGAATCTGTAATACATTATTTTACGTTTTTAAGTAAAATACTTCGAGATTATTGTATATTTTTGCATCAAATCAATAAATTTACAAAAATGGTTTTTTATATTTTTTGATTAATGACACCTATTAAAGTTAATTAAGACGTATTAGTCTGTAATATTTTCCATTATCATACAAATTATTATTGAAAAGAATATTTTAATTTAATATATACCACTTAAGCCTTATTAAGAAGATAGGCCCGTGCCATGAGAACTAATCCCAAGCGCCAAAATTCTAGCGTCTTGAGTCAAGCTTTAATCTTTGTTTAAATTAACTAATCTTAAGAAAGTCTCCGGTAGTTATATTTGAAATCAGTCTCAAAAATATTATTTTTTTAATTTTCGCTTTCATGAAATTTAATTTTAATTCATGAAATAAAATATTGCAACTATATTTAGGGAAACACATATCACTTACATATTTAAGAAACAAAATATTAGATTAATATTTATATTTAGGACATTTTTTTATTAAAGATCTGTTATTGTAATCCTATTAATAGAATTAAAAAAATTATAAACACGATTGCAACAAGAGATTTTAACTTAAAAGTTAAGTCTAAATATAAATATAGTATTTTCAGCACGAAGAGATTATAATTTATTTACAGTCATTTGTTATGATGTGTTAACCAGCGGAATTAAAAAAAAATCAATGTTTTATAAAAATGTTATGAGACATTTTGAATGATTTTTGAGAATAAAGTAAATCAGACATTAAAATATTATCAATATGCTATAATTGTTAAGATTCATACATAAAATTAAAATTTTTTAAACTATAACAAGATAACATGGAGAATTAAGCTTCAAAATCTATAGTACTACTGAGACATGGATATTTTATGCGATTGAATCTAACAAATGATAGTAAGGTTAAGTCGGAGAAAGTTAAAAAAAACAAAATCTTGAATGAGAACTTTTGCGATATACTAATTTTATGATTCTCTATTCCTTCACTTACAAGTATTCGATATCTGTCTGGAACCAGTTTCCTTGATTAAAAGATAAATAGTTGATTGAACAATTCCTTTCTTGTTTTTATTATTTGTGTTTCAAGTTCGCCTTGATAATGACAATATTATAACCGGATATTTTGACATGTGTAACCTTGAAATACAACTTTGTAACCAAATACATACATAAGTTGATAATTTTTTTAACTAAGTAAATTTAAGAAAATAGATTATAGGTTTTAATATAATAAAAAGTATATATTGACTATGAAGCAAATTTTTAAAAAAACTATATTTTTTTGGACTAAATGCTTTTTGAACATGGTTTAAAAGGATAAAAAAAAACACATTGTGAAAATATCAAGATTAACGTGTGCTCTTTCATCTTTTGCCATGAAATATAAATTCAAAGATTTTTAGCATATTGATATGCATAATTTACACATTCATCTAGACTCAAATCGAAATGCATATTTAATTTTTAATTGTAATATAATAATTATTATCAGTTTCAAACAATTATGGTATTATAAAATGTAAATGTTATAAGAATAAAAATACTTATAAAAAATAATTAAATAAGTTTAATAATAATATATTACTTACCCGTATTTGTAGGAGCCTAGACCAAAGTTATCGTTGTCATATCGCAGAATTTCAGCGTTTTTACTGTCTGAAGAGTAAGATGCCGGAGGTGGAGCAGCCAGAGCAACGCCAAGCAAACACAAAGCAAGTACCTATCAAGAACACACACGTCTTTTATCGGAAAATTTTAATATATATTATTTTCTAATTTAATAGACCACTACGTACCACTTTCATGATTAGATGATCTTTGGTAGTTGACGATAAAGCGACACTGAAAGGTTGGCAACTTCTGCGACCTTTATATCTCAACCAAATGACTTAGTTTTGTTGTAATATCCAAATACCTGCTTAAGATGCGGTGGTGAAGGTAAACTACTTAAAAATTTTCGATAGAAATAAAGGCAAGTGCGAGCTTGCACATTATTTCTATCGGTTCCGTCACTTAATATTTATTTTTTATTTTAGACAATGATTAGTGTTACTGCGAACATTTTCTGAAACTGTGATTCTTTTTTCTTCTGGTCACTTTAAAACCAAAATGATGCTATATAGTATATATGTATATATAGTTCGATGTAAAAATTTTTATTTAAAACTAAATGGAAAATCTAATAGAAAATCTTACGAACAAATTGTTATATACATACAGTACACCGAATATTTTAAAGGTATTGTCAAGTCAATCGATAGTCGTTGTTGATCGTTTATCAATTATTTTAAATTGTATATCAATAATAAGAGATAATTGCAAATTTAACTTAAATATATATCCAGTATTTCTAAAGCAGCAAATAGCTATATTATATGTAGCATTAATTCTTCGATCATGTATATTGTTGCTTTATGTAATCATGAATCTGTTTTGTCTTATGGGTTTGTTTTTATTTTAATTTTTGTGTTTCGTTTTTCTTTTATCGTTTAATTTGTATTAAATAATAGTTATAAAATTTAAGAACTTAAAGACAATTTAAATATTGGTTTCATAGGATACATTTGTTGAGGATATAAATCTTTGCTCTTATATTATTGTAATTTAGTTTTGTTTTGTCTATGTTTGTTTTGTGTATCTGAATAAACATGTAACTGAATAAATAATTTGAATGAAAAGGATTTCAAAAAAAATTCTTTATGAAGTGATGATGATATAATATTTCACAATATTTTATTTTATTAGTCTATGGTTTGGTATTAACATGAAATTAGCGAAAAACTTCATAACATTTTTAGCGGAGTGAGTCTGCAATCATTGATAATACTTTACATAAAACACTTAAAATAGAGCCTTAAAAAATGTGGTTTTTAAAAATCTTAAAGTAATAAAATTGCATTCTCACAATTTTATGGAAATATAAAAAAAAATAATTTACATCGATACAGTAGATTGTCGCTTAACTACGCATCAAATTGTTTTGTTGTGAAACATACCTGTTTCACGATGTTGGGCACTTATACCAGCAGACTACGTTCAATGAAAGCTTTAGTAAAATTTTTTATCTGATTGAAACCATCTGTGGATTCCAATGTGATGAGTTAGTTTGATTTTGTCATTACTTTTTGTCTAAAAATATGAATACATCATACACACTTCTCTCAAAGTCAAGAATTTTGACATTTACGTACAAAATACTTATATTTTAAGCGGGCATGTAAGTACTGTGAATCTGTTTACATAAATAGACTTTATTTAAAAAAATATTTGTCTAGCAATTATTATAATTTGCACGTGTTATAATACAATTAATATACAATTCAATATACTTCAATAAAATATAATTGAGCAAGATTTTTTTGTAGTAAGAACATGTTTTTGAATGTTATCAAATAGTAACAATACACATACTGTTTCAAAAATTAATGTAAAAAAAAAATAAAGTATCAATTAGTAGATTGTTTGATTATCCTCTATACTAATGCCTTATTATAACAATAACTTTTATGATATACACTTACCGTAACGAATTCTTACCAACGCGTGTTTATGCGTTGTTTCATATTAACTGGCATCGACCAACAGGTTAAGCGTAATAATTAAAACCATACAAGTTAGTTTATTATGTAAAGTATTTTTATGGTTACTTTAGTATGATGTAAATAAAACCGTTTTGAAATAACTTATCGAGACGCATTTTGTATTTGTGTGAAATGTTGTAAAAGTCAAATTAAATTATTTCCGTTTTAATTAGTTTCATGTCTATAATCTTAAGTCATACAGATCGAATTCTATTAATATGAACAGAATTGAAACAAAAAACACGTTCTTACACTAACGTTTGTAGTAATAATGTCTGAATGTAGTCTAGTAATAATGACATAAAATTTAATTTTCTTAGTAATAAAAATAATGTTTTTTTTTTATTTGTATTTTAATAGATCGTCTATAGTTCTCTTTTCTATAATAAAAAGGATCATTATATTCAAAACACACCATAAAAAGCGCAAGCATACATAAATAACTAACAATAAAAATTAAGAAGCTCGTCTTTTCCTTGACGTCGATTAATAATGTAGACAAATTTACATTTTCTATATGAATGTATTTTACCTACTGAAATTCAAAATTCTCATTTAGCTTAAGCATTTTAAATGGTTCTAGTATATTCATAGTGTATTCCAGGACCCCAATTATAATATATCGATAAATAAAACAAATAAGATGGTCCCTAAAAATATATTTACAATATTGATCCTGTATATAAATGTTATATACGGTTGCGTAAACACTATTTACAATTTGTCCATTCATTAAACTATTTTAAACCAAAATTAACCTAAAAGTGAGGCGACAACTGCTGAAGGGACCGCTCCACCGGGACCCTGTTCAATCTGAGGTTGAAATCCGTTTTCATCCGCGATGTAAGTGACCACATAACTCACACCATCAGGTCCTACCCAAGCATATCGGCCTTGAACTGCAATTCCTTCGTTATCGGTGCCTTGGTTCTTTAATTGGCCTTGTTCTTCGTGTGAACTTCCATCGGATAATTCCCATCTGAAACGTAATTAATATCCAACATAAATATAGAAGATAGTGTTTGTTACATATTTTTGATATGATAAACACTTACACAAAACTATATTCATCAAGTCCAGCATTATTGCTCTCGTAACGTAAAATCTGGACGTCTTGAGTGTTTTGTGGAGCTGGTGCCGCTGTCGTAATAGCAACAATGACTAGTACAACTAACTGAAAAGAAGAGGAAAACATAATCAAAATTTAATGAGATTAGATAATCATTTCATTACTTTCTATACTAACCAATTTCATTTTGGTAATCCTTAGTTTAAACGACCGTTCTCCTCGAAGAATGCTAAGTTTGTAGGATGGTTATGCATACATTCGTCTGTCTTTATATATGAATGTATTTCTTCTATTACCTAGTTGCGACATTACTGTGAAGTTGCGCCGCTTCTTACTCTATGTACATACCTAAAAATGAATATATTTCGTATTAAACGCGATGTTATTGTTAGGCGTTTGGCTGTGATGATCTGTTGACATGTGTGTCAGTTAACAAACGACATGACCTATGCATCAGAGTTTAGTAATTTCATAACAGTCAATGTTGAACAATATTGCTATAAGTAATTAACAATTGCAGAGATCATGCGTTTAACATTATATATTATTAATTGGACACACGATTGCATAATTTATTCTATGTAGTTATAGTACAGCAATATGGTTGTAAATGACTGTTAACTCTCTTTACGCATGTTCTACATTACTGCCATTCTAATTTTGTTCTTTTGATGTATTTTCTCGAGGAAGTTGATGAATTCGTTGTCTTGTTAATTAACGAATAATGCGGTTTTTGTAGCAATGTGAATACATGTATATGAAGCTCTATTAAAATTAACTGATTTTATTGTTATTTATTTTTACACGTTGAACTGTTTATTTCTAAAGGCATTTCATTATTTATATTTGATTTATTCGTATTGTTCTCTTATTAATTTGTGTACTCTATACTACACAATTTGTAAATAGGTACGCTTAAAAGGCAACCTTTGCGTTTCTTGACAGTTCTTCTTACAGGAGGACGCAATAGACGTAAATTACATACAAAAGAAAATGAAAATTGATTAAAGTCTACACAAATTAGTTTTGTCGATTAGTCATCGCTAACGATTTTGATGTAAAATATTATTGGTTAAGTGTATTTGTTATATTTTTTATTTCATTACGTTTTTCGGTACAAAAAATTGTTTTTGTATTTAAATGCTGTTACTAAAATATGGTTTCATTTAATTGCTCGTATAATGTTCACCTGTTAGCATCAAGATTACATTGGCTAAACCAATCTCTATAATAGTAAAATTAAAACCAATTGTGGTGGTTTGATAAATAATACATATTATTATATTTAGGAACATTATGTTACTTGCAACATTCAGTACGGTTATGAGAACATCAATCAGCTGTGGAGAGCTGCACGGCCTTTAACATTTTCAAGTGAATGATGTTATTAAATAGATGATAATTTTGCAATATAAAACATCAAAAACCGTTCTGGTACACATCTGACACGGGCTGCATTTCATTAAGACTATGTTCATGAACTGAACATTTGCAAACCATGACGATAATTTTATTGAAAAAGTTCAAAGTTAGCTCTTAGTAACTGACGTAAAGAGGTTATTAACGTGGAGAAAAAAATTGCTACAATTAAATTATTAAACCATGAGATATATTATTGAAATTAAAAAGAAATATTTACTATTAAATGTACTAAATTTGAAATTATATTTAATAATTTTAATGATATTTTACAATTTCTAAGATCATTACATATTGAATAAACCGCAAATGTACAGATACATACCAGTACTATTTACTGAAAATGTGAAACTAATTACATTAACTGGAATATGTAGAAGATTTTAGCTGCCATAATAACAAGTTAAGTATGATAATTAACTACACTTTATTTTTATTAGTTGGAGATTTTTTTAAATATTTATAGGACTTGAATAATATTTACAAAAAAAATTACTCTTAATATTTATGAATTGTTTGTTAAATGTAAAAATGGGAAAGTATTTATCGAATTGGGTACCTCCTTTTTGTCGTCGGGTAAAATCTGGTCCCTATCTATAACTCAATCGCACAGATTCCGAACGTAACATTACGTCACAGAGTGTTGAACCGATGCGCCGTTGACCTCCGACACTCAGCGTCCCCTTCCTTACGAGAAATACTTTTTAGGTCAATCTGCATTACGATAGCTGCTTAAGCAGAAGCTTACGATTTGTGAAACTAAATTCGTACAAGGTTGACTGTTATAACATTCCGTCTTAAGACGATGTCAACGACATCCACTTTTACATAATGAACCCGTAGTCATATTTGTATCGGTTTTTTCTTAATTTGAAAGTCAAGATCTCTCTATAATTTTCGATATTATAAATTGTAACAATTTAATAGTGAAGAATATATAACAAATTTTTTTAAAAAAATGTCTATTAATTTTATATTTTTGCCAACCACAAGGAGGAAATATTTTCTTAAAACTATATGGAGTATATTTTTATTTTTTTCTCAGCAACATTACTGTCTAATAAAAAAATATACTACTAAATTTCGAAGCTGTTAGGACATCAAATAAAATAAATTTACTGAGGTCTCGCGCGTATTACTTCTTCATACCAATAGAAAGCTCCTTAGATATTTAATACTGTTCCCGCTAATAACAATAGAAACATTTAATAGAAGTTAAAATTTGAGAAAAAGGTTTTGGCTATAAGCGAAAACTTAAATCTGTTAGTGGCTTTTAGATGTTAAACTACTCAGTCACGGTGCAGACTAGACCTTTGCTCAATAATAGCACTTGAAAAGAAATCTGATCCAGCTTTGTAATATGATAAAATTTTGTTATACTTACCCTGACTTAGTTACGCTTTTGTTATTTGAAGTTCCTATTAAATATGGTGCGAGGTTGGTCATACTGTATCTACCAGACGAGAAATATTTTTTGTATATTTTAGTACTATAAAAAAAATATTGCAGATGTAATAATTATAATAAAATAAAGGGTAACGATTAACACATTAATGTGCAATTGGATATAATAAAATATTATATGAATGCAAGAAGGCTGACTAATAAAGGCTTTTTATTTACGTTACCGTTTCTCAATCGATAGAAGATGGGTTTTAAAAATTTGTATAATGTAATTTAAATGTTTTGATTTTAACTATGTCATTTTGAGATCTGGATTGCGTTTACAAATTGGATATTTTAAATAAACAGAGATTAAATAAAATAAATAATTACGTGGCTTTTTACCAAATGTTGTCTGTACAGTCACTCCATTTGCTGGGTGTATACTGAGGTTTTAGAAACTCTTTGTCGTCATCTCTATGAGCTATGTTTTAAAGAGGAAAAGTATAATTGACATTACGTAGATGTATGAATACACAATAAGTAATACATTACGAGTATTGTCCACCGGTGACTAAATAAATATCAGTTTGCTATAAGAACATAGTAATAAATTCGGCCAAAAAATCATAAAACATTTTTTATTTAAAATTTTTTGTAGACTAGATTTCTTTGTCATTATACAAATAGGAACTCTAAAAAATATTATTTTCTGTGTTATAAGTTTATTTTAAATGCAATGAAATAATTCTTATCTTGCATAAGAACATTTGTAAAGTAACATCAAAAACGGTTTCATCTGATGTTTAAATGGACATCATTATTAAATACTTTTTATTAATAAGTCTCCTAGGATTCATCACGTTTGACTTCTTACGTCACTTAAACTTGGAACCATAAATCATGAAAACATTTGTGGTATTTGAGAATCGAATTCAAAACACACAACGTACTGACAAGACATTTAGTAAACCCAATTCGCGGTCACAAGACGCATGTGAGTGCATAGTGAATACCATGTAACTTCAAAACGTACAATAAAATTAATGAGATCTGAATAAATTATGAAAATTGACGTTTGTATAGTGATAATTATACGAACCACTTCGGCTCACATCAACTAAAATTAGACGAGGAATCAATTATTTTTTAATTAAAATAGAGACTTACAAAAACTATTTATATTTAATATTATTAAGTATTATCAAATGATTCTTCTATCATTAAATCGAATTACATTCTTTGCATCTTTCTGAATTTGAGGTTGAAAACCATTAGCGTCCGCTATGTATTGGACGCTGTGATATTGTCCTAATGGATTCAAATATCCATATTCTCCACGAATAGTAAAAGTCCCTATGTTATTTATGATACCAGCATCTTCTTTCCTGTATAAACCATTTGATGTTTGAAACCTGTAAAATAAACGAAATAACTGTATGGGTAGTAGACTGTTTTAAAATATGAAGTATAGTAATTCTTAACATGAAATGATATATATTTTTTATCAAATATAAGGAAAGAATAGTTTTTAATTTCACAAGATGTTAAGAAACAATGAGGCTGTAAATGGTGGAGCTTACTCTTCCGGAATACCTTAGCTCTTATATGTATGACTGCCGGAACACAGCAAGACTGTTATAGCAGCAGATTGATATTGAGGATGGTAGCTATCCGGAGAAGTTATAAAAAACCTTTTATCATTTAGATTGCACTTTTATGTGGCGCCGTAAATGAACCCAGTACCTCTGTTTTACAAGGCAAGCGGTAAATCGCTGCGCCACAGATTAAGTCAAAAATAGAAAGTATGTATAAAGTAAGAAATAAACACTATAGTAGAGCACTACATTATAAACGTAATATAATATATCAAATATCTAACAAATTTTAACGACATAATTGAGCGTAAGCCTCATCGGTAGCTTTTATACTTAGTCATATATCATACATCAAAGTCAGTCTTCTGCTTATCTGGGTAATCATTAACATTTATGTTAAAGTCGTTTAAAAGCATCTGACATTTGTGATCTTGTGAATCATGTAAACTATAGACCAGTTTTATACTCACTCAAAACTGTATGCACCTTGGCCGTTGTTGCTGTATGTGTATTTTATAATCTGTTCGGTTCTGTCATTCACCGCAGGCGAATTATCAACGGGTGTTAATAATACGACGATGAGGCAGATGTATCCACGATATGCCTACGCAATATACAAAACATATGTCAAGGCCAACGGCACAAATAACAAGCTCCTCTTTACTGGAATTTAAATTATAGATATTAAATTGATTGCAGATTTAATTCTCTTGCAATACTAGCGATTATTTTAAAAATAATATAGACAATATTTTTTTTAAATCATCACTAACCAGTAAAAAATACAATAAAATTAACAAAGTACTTATATTATGTTATCTTTTTTGGTTGGTACATTATTATAATATATTTCTTTAACGATGTCGACCACATTGTGTTCATCGTATAGCGAAATAAATTCATGAAGATAATTATCTTTATATTTTTATTTTATATGCTTCACATCTCTGTATATAGTATTTACATATAAAATAGTTTATTCTTTGTATGTACTTATATGTAAATATATTTATAAAACATGTTCTACATGTTAAATATGTAATCATATTAAATTATTTATCATTTATTTATTTATGTATTTTTAATGACGGATTCGATGGTTCTTATTGGAATGATGCTTTTACAAAGTTTCATAATTGTTATTTGTAAATTTCTTTGTGATTTGGTACCTATTGAATCAGTTAAAATCTCTCACATTATATGATAATTCATAACGTTTTGTAACATTTAATTTGATAATTTAAATATTTAGTTAAGGTGTGGTATTAGTTCCAAAGGCTGTAACTGTTAATTAATTTTTAACACCTTTCGATGCCCATTGTTGTCTACGGAGTAATATTTGATAGGTAATTAGCTACCTTTTCTATGAGTAAATACTTGCCAAATAGTACTGATTAAAGAAAAATTTTAAAGATATTTAAAAAAAAAAAATACTGCTGATTAGAAAAAAAAGGTCGCAAGCGTTCCTATTCCAGGAATAAGCAATCAATCATTCATTACATCTATATTTAAAATTTTATGTAACATACCGCTTGTAGGTAATTTTTTAAATAACTAGAATAAACTTAAACATGTGAAATCTACGTTCAGTTTTTAAAAGCAATAGAAAATAATGGACATTTGATTTTGGGCGTTGATGAAAACGCTGTCTTATGCCCTAATAAAATAATAGGCTTACGGATTGCGCAGAGGTGGTGTGAACATATTCAAAATATATAGAAAGAAAAATTAAAATTGGGTTTAGAAACTGAGCTTTAAACGTATTTGTTATTTGCTACTTATTACGCGCCAATCTTGAGTTTAAACTTATTTTAATAAAATTCTTCGCGTATATTTAAATACCATCTACCATTAATGAAGAAAAAAAGTTTCATAGTACACAGTGAAAAGGAATACTGAAGCAAAAAATTATTAGTATTTTTAATATAGGTACAGATTTCAATTTAATCCGAGAAAACCTTTTCTGTAAATGTATTGGCATTAACTTACATCAAGAAATTTCTAAACAAACCGATTTATGTTGAAACTACTAATTTATTTGCTCATTGTTACATTCTTTATTTACCTTGTAAACAATTTACGTTAAGTAAGATCATCAAATGGAATAATTTATTACGGATTACGTTTGCGATTTTAAATGCGAATGCTTGGGTAGATAATTTCAGGTTTAGGTTCTTACGAAATAAAAATCTCAATTTTATCTTTCTGTATTATTTTGAAACTATTTTTAATTCTTCAGATAACAAAACATTCCTCGAAAATTGAAGATGAATAAAAATGACGCCAAAAAATGGTACAATTACAAAAGTACGTACCAAAATAGATAGTACAATTTTTAAAATTCAATACAGTTATTAATAAATATAATTTCTTTATGTTAAAAACTTACCATATCTATCAATATTTTTCTACAGTTGTTATCTAAGTGGACTGTGGTAAAAGCTTGTTGTCGTCACCTTATATCCAGTTCTTCAAGAATGTCAAGTCTGGACCTCATTCCTTTGCAAACAGTACGCCGCCAAGGACTCGAACAAGTCAATGACACTAACATATAATCGTCAAACGTGCTAACGTTCAACTGGATTAACAACTAAATTTAATTAATATTCTCCCATTCGTCAAATTTTAAAACGTCATACATTCGGTTTGTGCCGGTTATGCGCAATAGCGGTCTTGTCATAAACTGATATTTAATGATTGTTATTATAAGTTAAACCGCCTAATGGTTCAAAGGGCCACCTGCTTTCGTTAATTTAAATCCACTGTTCAAACGAAAAGCTTAGTTGGAGTGGTTAACAGAAATATTATACATATTGGTAGCTCAGTAAATTTTTTTTTTTTAATTTAAATGAGCTCTTATTTCTTCTTATATATCTTACAAATCTTGGAAGTATTAACAATATTTATCATTTAAAGATCTTTCCTCAGAGAAAATCAATTCAAATATTTTTCTTTAATACATCTTATAAAATCAGAAAAAAAGCCAATTATAACTCTATTATAAATAATATATAATAATATAAGAT
>DWQX01003243.1:0-18478 GCA_018245475.1 Pharmacophagus antenor
TAATAAGGTAAATAAATAATTTGTAGAGCACTAACTTTTGGAGTTTTATTCAATATTGTAATTTTTTCAAGGTGGTCACAAACTTTTGGCCGGCAGTGTATGTGATTGTCAAAATGATAATTTGCACCTTGTTGCTGAATATAATTATATCTGACGAATTTTATGTGAACTAATTCACATTTTTTGAGTAAATAAGGTATGCAACATGTAAGTTTATATGAGCATGTTGATATAAATAACAAGTCTTAACAATCCATATACAACTGAGAAGAAAATTAAAAATAAAATTATTTACAATGTACATGACTTAATTAATCGATGAAATTTATTTTTACCTTTATAGAAATTAAAACCGTCTCTACCTAATTCCGCACATTTCGATGAAGTTAACAAAAACGCGAATACTGTTAGAAACGTTAAAAATGATTGGCGCATTCTTACGGGAATCGCTATTAGATGTTATTACCACATAAACATAACTCTGCCCGAAAACGTTTTGTAGGCAGGCGAGGAAGAAAATAAACTGAAGGAAAATGGGGCCCACTCCGTTTATATACCGATTTTCTTTCAACTTATCTAACATACGACGATGGTTTAAATGTTGGTGTACCAATCCGTGGTCGTAAGTTTGATTACATATTAAAATAATTGTTTGTGTAATCGTAATTTGATTTTTATCTTAATAGTAAATAAACCTTTCAAAAAAAACGTTTTTTTGAGCGTAAAGTTATAATTTTAATCTATTTTTAATAAATAAACCTTCAATCGGACTATGATATTTTATTTACCTTAAGCGTATTAACGAGCTAAGTTAATCGCTGGCTTTAATATGTGTTTATTTTTAATTCATTGCATGCCATACAAACTTTAAATATACAAGAGAAGTTCATAAATTAACACATATTTGCCTGTAATATGTACGCATAGCGTTTACTCAAAAATCACCTGTGTTATTAAATAAATATTACTGACATCGAATTTGTACAATATTAGTAATAAAGTTTGGTTACAAAGAAAAATACAACAATAGTTATTGAATTTGTTCATATTTTTATACATAAACTTTTATACATAAATTTATTTTATTTATCCAGTTTGACTTACTTTGTTTTAATTTTAGGTAAAATATAAGTAAATTTTAATTACCATAAAATATTTACATTTGAGTAAAGCTATTTTATTAATTTTATTTAAAATAGGAGCGTCTTTTAAAAATAGATTCCAGCTTCTGTGTATGACATCGCAGCGGGTGGTTATCCGTTTCCTGGCTGGACCTTTTGTTTGTGGCAGCTATGTTAATCGCGTAATCGTAATATTTTATTTCTGTACTTACTATTTTGGTTATCTGAGTAGCAGTGAAAAGTTTATAACAAAAATAAAACAAATTCTTACTTATATTTTTACATTGCATCTGAATTATAAAAATTAATCATTATCAAAACTTAAATTTTATCTCAAATTATTAAAAGTATAATATTTAACTTGGAAATCGTTCGAAAAATTTTCTTTTACCCCTTTTAAATACATTTTACATCTTTAATGTTATTCTGCGCATTGTATAATTACGTAAATTTTATATTATTTATTTTGTACTAGGCACTTAATCTACTAAATTCTCTTTACTACTGCTTATGCTTTATGATATAATATTATAAAAAAGAATATGATTATGTTTACTGAATAGATCGCTTAACATATTGACGCCATGTCAACCGACCGGTGGGTCATACATTTACATAGTTCTGTTAAGTAGCTTGACCAAAGGTTGGACAACGCTAGTATGTATTTGTGATAATAGTATAATATTTTATTTGAATTACTTAACATTACACTTAAGCATTACAAATGCAAATGAAATATATAACAGAGTACACAGTGCAGCCCCGACCTTACAATTATTGCAACACGACGTAGTTTTTTTTTTGTTATAGTTTTTGCGCACTTACTTGACAATATATTTATAAAAGGTGATTGAAAATGTAACTATTTTTCAAAATGTATTCGTGAAAATTGATAAATTAATACTAAAATGGATTTCAGATTCGATTTTAACTCATGTAAATATCAATAAAACAAAAACAATTAGTTAATTTCCACTCTGTTCTATAGCGAATACCACAAATACAATACAATCTCAACGCATTTCGCCACTACACGTGGCATCATTCAGGGATGCTACGGGTTTGACAGCATGACGTCGATTTCTGTTTACGATTGAATAGAGCGGATATTAGCAAATTATTTTTGTTTCATTGAATCACGGAGTTCCTCTAAGTAACGCTTGAATCAATAAATTTTATCATTTAAATATATAAGAATTGAATATTTCATTTTATTGATACACTACAACTGTTTTGAACGGTCAATATAACACAAACAAAATCCGCACCGATGTCAATCTGTAAAAAGCTTAATGCTAAATTTTAGAAAGTACATTACTTATACTTATATATGTTTTCTTTACGACTTCAGTATGTGGATAGACATGGATACCATATAAATCGTTTCCACCTTGTCTAGAGATCATAACTTGTCAAAGACTCTGACTGTAATGGTTCTCGTTGAATTTACAACGTATTGCTCCAGTTGGTTTTATTACACGCCAAGATAATTTAAACGTACTGCGGCTGCTCGGCGTGTAATAATTTGAGGCAAGCATACTCAACTTCCTCGGGACACATTTCATTCTACGTAATGATGTTGTTCTGTTCTAAATTTATTGTTCACGATTTATATCTATTGTAACGTGTTAAATTAAAACGAAAATGGAATACTGTTAACTTGATTAACATGAATATTATTTACATGACGACAAATTTTGTTAACGCATTTTATGATGTTGCAAAAATGTATCCAAAAATTATTTCATATATTTAACTGCCTCCGTGGCCTAAGGTTTATCGCTTGCCTTGTACGTGGAAATCCCGGTTTCGATTCGTTTCGGTTCGTTTCGGTTCGATCGTATTAGTGGTGATATCGTTTTTGGAACCCGCTTATCTAACTACCACCCTCAATGTCAATCTGCCGCCATAATAGCATTGCTGTGTTCCGACAGTTATACATATGTTAGCCAGAATTATTTTGAGTGAACACGCTTCACCATCTACGGCCTCATTGTCACTTAACATCAGATCAAATAAAGGTTATGAAAATGTAACAACTGTTCCAACACAGACATATCTGTATTTGTTTAAGAGCCCCAGGCTTAAGACAAAGCTGCAATTGACGAGAAGCAACCTTTGCATTTAATTTAATTAATCTTATGCTCCCTTAGTCGGAAGACGGAACACGGTCCTTAATGCCCGTGTGGAAATTATCCAACCATGAGTTTTGTAAAACTTCCTTAAATAATTATTTTCAATACTTTACCGTATACAATTTTAATGTTGATTTAAAGTATGAAAAGAAATAAAAATAGTGTTCAATATTTCTTGATTCACATTTGGCAAGATTATTATAAGTAACAAGTCACAGCATTGTATATCACAAAAAAGGAGGACGCTGTATCATATTAATTATATTATAATCTTGTTACAAAAAAATATAAACAAATTAGAGACATGTGTCTATAAACTGTATAGTAACAGTTATTTTAATGTAACTGCTACTATTTCCTTCTGCAGTTATAAAAATATTACTGTGGTCTGGCAATCATAATGTGAGAGCCAAAGAATTCTGGACGAGCGCGCTCTACCATCTACGCCCTTATTGTCACTTAACATCTTGTGGAATGAGGGAGGGGTGTTAACCCATTGCCGAAAAAAAAATTAAGTTTCTTTTATCTTACTTTGTTTATAGATAATATGTAATAAATAAATTAAAAAGTAATGGGTGTTACGCAACGTTGTGTAAATACAGTTTTTCTTTTCTTTATTTCTATCGTTGCTTTTATCCTTGAATTATTATCTACTAATTTTCGTTTTCCTAGCTTAAATAATTAACAATTTTATGCAGTTAATGATATAAAATTCTAATAAACACAACAATCTACAAATTAATTAGCTTTATCCATGTCGTTGCTTAGATCATCAATTTTACTAAACTGATAGGAAGAGTCTTCACATATTTTTAAGTACCCTTATTCTGACCCGATGTATATTGGTTTCAGGTGGGCGTGGTTTATGCACTGTAGCTTGGGCGTAAGTTATACAAAATGTAGTCACAAAGAGCTATATAAGAAAATTGCTAATGTATTGTCGATACTTTCATTAAATATATATCTTAATCATTGCGCGTTTTTCGTGGAAATACTATTTTCAGTTTGAAATATTATTTTTCCGACCAGAAACCAACATAATTTGTTTTACATAAATATAAGCTCTATATAAAATTGATTTTATTACGGTCGGCTACAATCACCTTTCTCATTTGTCTTTTCTTAATTTTTAGTAACGTTGAGGTCGATTGTGAATGCTTGCACAGATTACTCTTGTTTTAATATTGTAGTATATGCTGGAACACAGTAATGCAATAATGGCGGCAAATTAACAATATTCTAGTGATAGCTAGTCAGGACGGGACGAATAATTCTTATTATGTCCCGTAATCGATCCTGGTACCTCCGTCTTACAACGCAAGCGGTCAATCAATCACCTTGAAAGTATTACATGAAAAAAAAATGTACATATAAATACTATAAAAACTCATTACGGCCCTGTAGCAATAATTAATATTTGCGCTACTTGACCTGGCTGCTTGCCAACATGAACGCAGTCACGATAAATCATAAGCTTTGCCAAGATATTTCTTATTAGTGTGCTGACTTTCAAGACTAAATTAGTGTATAAATACCCTAGCGTCGTAGTTAAACAATAAAATCTATAATTTTTTTTTATTTTTAAAAGTAATATGTTCAATAAATAAAATTATAAAAAAATGGTCAGTTACATAAAAACTTTTTGAAATAGTTAACTTATTAATGTATTTAAAAACTTTAATACTCAATAATTCGTAGACAAAGGGGGCTTCAATACCAAGTGCCATTCTCTGCCCGTCTAGCTTAGGGTTGAGCAGAGATGAGTTTGAGAGTGAATTAAAGTTGGTGAAGAAGAAATAAAGACAAAGTAATACGTAAATAAAAAAATATACAAACCTTAAACATTTACGAGGCAAACGAGATGTTCACTTAGTGATAAATGGCAATTATGCTTTATGCTTCTAGACAGGTGAGATATTACGTCACATTGTACTAATAAGTTCATAAACTACAACATCCTTCAACTTGAAGTAGCTTGGTCAGTGAAATACTGTAGTACAGTAAAATACTGGAGTGGTATGCAACGAGGTGATCATTAGCAAAATGGCTAAGTCTACAACTTTAGCATGCTATTCATAATAAAACTTTAATTTATATTTATAAAGTAATTCTAAATACTAGCGGTAATGGTTATAGATCTTATTTTATAAGTAATCCGTAAAAAATAATTAAACAGCGTAAGAAAATGTAACTCTAACAATATATCAGTTAAATCGTTCGTAGTTAATATTGGTAAAATGAAAGAAATTGTATATTTCTATATAAACACCAAAACTATTATTTAATAAATACTTTTGATAAACCTATAAGATTTTTTGTAAGTTTATTTGTTCTGGAAAATTCTAGGGAGCGTTACATAATTTTATTTGCATATTGTGTTTTATTGTTTTACATATAATGAATTAAATATATTGAAACAAAATAATATTTAATCATCGAACATATTTATTTTGAAACAAATCTTCTGTCTCGAGAGTGATGTTACAAAAGATTGATTCATTATTTTAAAAAAATATGTAATAGAAAACAAACAGCGATACATTTTTTTTATGTTTAAAATATTTTTTTTAAAATATTCAATACACGTTTAAAAATATGAATAAAAATCTTTAAATTTTGACACTTAAACATATTTGTAAAAGAGTTAACGGTTCTGAAATGAAAATGTCATAAGGAAAATGTCTGAAGCCTAAGTAAATTACCCCAAAAGTGTCATTATGCAAAGAAAGAGGCAAATGAAGTCAAGTAAAATTTGTTTAAGACCCCTGAGACAGTTCAAGTTTTATTGGCAGCCACCTTTATTCAACTAAGTTAAACAAGTCTGATATATAAAAAGATTTACTTAGGACTCTTTAACGCAGAAAATTTGTTTTAATATAAATCATTTAGTTTCATTCTTTATTGGTAAAGTTTTGTTTTTTTTTATTAACACGTTGATGCCGGCGCGACTAACTGGTGGGATACACTAATCTGTCATCAGGCGGTAAGTACGCCGACGATAAAATTACTACCTTGAATTTATTTAACGGTAAATATTTAATATTAGGCAAGGTTAATACGCAATTAAAATACGAATAATATCGTTAAAATGAATACAGTTACTATTATACAAAATCGTCCGTAAACTTTTCGTTGAATACGCCAGCCGCCCCACGGGAAGGAACAGAAAAATCGGCGCCGGCGTGAACATCTTAATAGCCTTTATTTCACTTTAAGAATTATTAAATGACATTGTATTTGTTCTTCGCTTTATTTATACTATCCTAAATTTTGCTTCGTTTTAAAAATCGGGACGACATCCAGTTCGCATTGTTTTGAAGACATGTGCTTAATTTAAACGAAATTCACAATGTACATTGTCATTAAGAAGGACCGTGATTTTTTTTATTTCACGGCACGGAAAGATCTAGTCGAACGGAGCGACGTTCAGCAGCCGTTAGCCACTAGCCACACGACGTTTCCAAGCAAGCCACCATTTGATTGGTTTTAACAGGCATTGTATCTAAAAAGTTAAGTTATACATAAAAAATATATAAAATTTCTTTTAACTGTATGCTGCCTAGGAAAATCCTATTTAAACTATTCTCGGTGATGATATAAAATACTCACAAGCCAACTTTCTGCATCTTATGTATTATAAAAAATAATACACAAAGAGAAAGAATAACAAAAATAAAGAAGCTATTATTACATTCGAGCGGAAAATCCATTTGGATTATGTGAGATGAACGTCGGAATGAGCTTCTTTGTATCAACCGTAATGTGCTTGTGATAAGCATTTGAGTCTCAAACCACAATCCTGCTTTTTTTATGCAATAAAATGAGATAAAAAAAATCCTTTAGAATTATGAGTTTACGGGTTTCGTTGCCATCGTGTGAAGAAAAGAAATTCTCAATAATTTCAGGAGGCAAATTCAATTGTAGGGTTGAGGGAATAGGACAGACTGATTTTTCTCGTGTACTTTTCTGTTTCATATTTTTATTTACGGTCAAATGTTTGTGAAAAAGTAGGCACCAAAACTTGCATTTTATTATAAATTTGACGATAAGATATGACAGCAGCAGGGGCGTGCCTATCCTTAAATATTCTGATACCAAAATTAAAAATTTTCACATTAATTATCTACAATACTACACTACATTATTATCTACTGCAATATAACAAATCTAATGTATATGAAGGTGGTAAATTGCGCTGTCAGAAGTAGAAAGGGCATTAACAATTGACCTTTATTTTTATAAGAACAACAAACATACTGTTAATAAAGGTACAAGACCTTCGTCAACGTCTTTTACCATAGTTTTTATACGACGAAGACATGCGAGAACTAAAGAAGTAAAACAGGTAATAATTTGTACGCCTGAACAAAACAATGAGGTGCAATTCTTCTATCGACTATAGGCTAACACTTGATCTCCATTATCACATGATGTTAATTGACCATATGATATGAGGTAGTAAAAATGGGGAAGCGAATTAAGAGGGAGTACTCATTTGTATAACTATCAAAATACAGTAATACTTTTATGACGACAGATTTACATTTAGAGTGGTAGTTACCTAGGCAGGATTGAAAAAAACCTATTACTATCAAGATTATTTCATCCACGTGGCTCTGATATAGAACATGGAACCTCTGTGCGAGTGTAAAAGCAGTAAATCAAAGAGGTAATGATTATTCCCTAATATTATTTTCTATATACAATATGTTTAATTTATGTTATTATACGTATATTTAAATGCCATGAAGCGCAGAGACCGATATGAGGTTCATTTGGAAGTAAGATGATAAGGTTTCGGAATAAACTCAACCACCTTGTAGGAAACTTAAAAGCGAGAATTGTAAGAAATTATAAGTACTGATATATATAAATAAACTGGACATTGAATAACTTTAAACTTAATAAATAAGATGTAAAGAAACGTTTTATTTAATGAGGCAAAATTTAATTACACTTACGATCCTTAAAAATCGCTACTGTCTGTATATTGAGAGTTATGAAACAATTTCCTTTCGCGTGAAAGTGAAAGCAGTTCAAAACTTCACAGCCGGGTTCTGGTATCGTTCAACGTAGATCGAAGTTTTCAACGAAAGTTCTTGCAATTTGTATTTCGGATCCTTGTGTATGAGCCGCTCTCGTGGAACTTGTTCTGACAGTTTCCCCTTCGTTAAACTCCACTCGATTCGCTTTATACTTGCTAATAATTAAATTTTCTTAATCAATCCTTTAAGCACTTTTATTATTGTTTTTGCTTTATTTTATGTAATGACACATTGTAATAATTTTTCATTGTGTATGGCAGCAGGTCGTGCGCGCTCGTTAGAACTCGGGTCCGCTTGGCCGCTATCGTTCTCCTGACACTCGTTTCGGCTCGCTAGTCGGAGTTAGACAGTGTTGATTAGTTGTCTATAGAGCAGGGGTCGGCAACCTTTTCAGTCGGAATATCCAAAAATTATAATTTACTAATATTCCAAATATTTAAAGAGCCACAGAAATTATTTTTGTCAACAATAAAAGTAATTGCACGAATAAATTTTTTTGTTAAAAAAAACAAATCTATTTGTGTGTTTTTTTAAAGCATAAATAATATTTGCGTATGGGGTTAAAGATCCGCAGATTGCTGACCTCTGGTCTAGGGGATAAGATGATAGTTTTCAGTTCAAGTGCAAGCTTTCGATAAAAGATCTAAAAACGTGGTGGAGTATCAGGGGTACCGCCTTTTACATTGTAATAAAGAGATGAGACCTATTATATATTGTTAATTATTACTAATAAGAAAACAATCAAAGCTTTAATGAGTGAAGAATTTTACCATTCAAAAACGTGGTTTTAAAAACAAAATATTTTTTTTATAATAACTACTACCTAGCACTTTTGGACGTAATAATTTATAGTACTTTTCGTCTAACATTCATCGACTCGTATGTGCATGGAAGTTATAGGTACATTTTGCTGTTGAGAAGAAACGGCTCAACCAATTTCCGAACATAATATAAAGAATATAATATAATATAATATACTTTGAGGTTCTATTAAATAAAAAAAAAACAGTTTAAGGTCTTGAGAGACCACCGCAACGTATATTTCTATGTCATGTGTGAACATTATTATGTACTAGTTTGAAAGGAATTTTGAATCCTAGTTAAAAGGGAGGCTAAGTAAACATTCTGATTAGTCCCTCACTGTTATGAATATGACTCTCTCAAAAATGCATTGTTTTACGCCAAAGGTTCTTCTTGTTAGTCCTATCGCTACGAAAACAAATATTTGTATTGTAGAAAACTCCTTGATTAAAACATATACCTTAATACAAATAATGTTTTTTTCATTAGAAAAGCAATCTGTCCACTATCGTCTTCAGAAAAACAAAGCTATAAATCGCTCTACTACTGCTTATTAATTTTCAGTCATAAGGTTATCAGCGTTATCGTCCGACTGGCGGCGCCTCGATCACCACGTTTTTAACTAACGAGTTTCTTCAATACTTAGAGCATTCTAATTATTTTATTTTCGTTTAATACTTTCAAAATAGAAAAAGTCAATCGTAGCTAAAACTTGAAAATACTGATAATATTCAAGATGAAGAATTTTTATTTTAACTAAGTACAATCTTGATTATAATTCTAAACCTTCGGAACCAAAAAAGAAACACTAGATAAATTGGTTCAGTAATCTGCGATGGTGAATTGAAACAAGCAGATATTAAAATGACACCACAGATATAAATGTATTCAATGAAAATTAAAAAAAAATGTATTCAATGACAATTAAGTCTATCGACTCAACATTTTATACATTTTCATCGTTACCTTTCATCACAAAAGGTAGGCCGAAATATGGAAACACCATTAAATTCCAAATGTATTCAGTTTAAAAATGTGTATTAATCGCAAAAAACATCATGTGTATGAAGTGACGTTCACAAAAATCTTCAAAAGTAATACGAAAGTACTGTGTTATATTATAACAAGCCCCGCTATCGGCTATGTTTCACAACCGAATTTTTAGTAATTATTAGCTACAAAAGAAACAGATCTCTTCACAAATAACACTGTTAGCAAAGTGAAACTATGTAGTAAAAAAAACACGAAAAAAAGTGTTGTCGATTTAAGATTTTTGTCCATAAATACAAGTGCTGGGATAAACACGTGTAGTAGCCTAACACGCTAACCTTTTATGCGGTTTTACCGCAGATAAATAAAGTCTATGGAATCGGAATAGGAATTAACACAGCAAATTTGGATACACAGTTTAATTTAACAGTTATTTTAATATTTTTACTTCTACGTTTAACTTCAATAAAAGAATTACATAATTATACATTGTGCTAATGTAATACATAGTACATAATATGGGGATCGAAACAAAGCAATAAATCTGAAGCAGTTTGTATTGAAATGAACTTATCTAACGTCCGCTACTATTGCAATATCGGTCACGTAGTTAGAAATTGAACGTTGTACGTGAGCCAATTAATTTGACGATGTCAATTTGTGGCTATGAGTACAAACAGACTATATCACAAAGCAGTCTGTTGTGTGTATTAATTTTGCCCTAATTTTGAATTTTAAAACTTTTTTCTTATCGGTTGTGAGCTAATTCTAAACCTATATTTCACTTGATTGTAAGTGGTAATGAGGCTGTAAATGGTAAATCGTGTTCGCCCAGAATAATTGTGGCTCTTCCATGTATGACTGCCGGAACGCAGCAACGCTGTTATGCGACAGATTAATATTATGGGTGGTGTCTAGCCTGGCTGGTTCTAAAAACCTTACATAATGTAATAAATTTCCTTCTTCCCTTCTCCTTCATATTATAACACACCTACTTCGCCTCTTTCCTAACCTAAATCAAATTAATACAAGACCTATGAAATTATATTTGTTGGCTGAAACCTTTTTTTTTTAATAAAAATAAATTTATTTTTAATGTTTTGATACGTTTAAGATCTTTGAAAAGAAATCTTTTAGTGAATAACCTACACTTCTTCGAAATTCTTTTCAAAATAAATCTTATTGGTATTACTTGGAAATGTGATCATATTAAACAAAGGCAAATAGAATTGTTATAAAAACCACTCAATACACACACAAAGAAGGTAAATAATGAACATATTGTTGAAGGAATCTTTAATCATTTTTGTGTAGACGTGAACTAACGTTTCATAAGTTCTTGTTCATAAATGAACTATCGCCTAGCATTATCAAAATTTACAACAACATTTAAAAAAACTTTAATAAATAATTATATATTTTATTCAGCGCCCATTGGAAACCTTTTTCAACTAATCAAGTGTCCGTAAATTAAATCCTATATAAATATATATATAATATATTTCAAACTAGCGAGTGGTTTTCACGTAATGGAAAGTGATGACCGACACCCATAGACAGTCGCATATATATATATATAGATATGTGACCCTTTTGCAATAATTTAATTTAATAAAGTCGATAACCTTACAAACTTTTCAAATCTATTCAACAGCAATCATAGCAGAAATTTAAATTAAATCTATTTACTCTACTTTAATCTTCAAAGCTTTTTGTGATAAAGTCTGGTGTCCTAAAATACAGGCATTGCCTCGTTTATGCACCAGCCTCCCACAAACTCAACGTCATGTATAACTTTTATTATTGTTATTAAATTTTCTGGGAGAAATAAAGATGCATACAATAACAATGGCTAAACGAAAATTATTACATTCATAAAGCACATTGTACTTTAAATGTTTAACAATAATTCGTTTATTTAACATTAAAGGCATGGAACACGAATAGAAAAGGGTACGGGATCACTTTATTGCCGTCTCTTGGTTTAATTATGAATATTACCTAAGAGTACCTGTTATAAATCGTCACAATTAAGTAAATAGCAGTCAAATGATCAGTTAAACGAAGCGAGATTGCATTCAGTCATTTGAATAAATTGCAAATAAATTATAATATCATATTTCACCAAAATCTACATGAGGTATTTTAATAATATGTATATATAAATACTTTACGATCTTCGAAGCTTTCAATTTTCATTTGTATTCACAAATATTGGTTTGAACGTTTTAATATGAAATGGATATAGAGCTAAGCAATTTTAATCTCTCCTTGATCTGATTTAACGTTAGTTTTTAAGTATACACACAAGTCTCAATGTATAAATAACTTATACCGTTTCAATTTTCACGTTTTTAAACCTCAACAAGGAAGTGGTTATGAACACGTCACGAATCCTTTTATTGTATTTCATTTATTTATGACTGCGTGCATAAGTTTTCAGAGTGGACGGATTTTGATGATTGTCATTATGTTGGAAATAGTATTTGATATAAAAATGAAACAATGGTGATAAACTATAGAATATTGACGTGCACAAATATGTTTGGAATTTTCAATGGTTTGTAGGAATTTGGCACTATCAAATACTAAACCAAAAGTATATGGAGTCTGGAAACCTTCATATCGTGTTCATTTCTGGTAAAACATTTTTTTCCAGTTTTTATCTGTAACCTTATTTGTATTTTGCGATGAAAAGTTATTTTGTATTATTAAATTGAGTAATAATGTAATAAAGTAGAAAACTAAAATGAAATCTGTTGTAAGCGACACGGAAAATCTACCTCAATTTATTCTTTATGGACACCGAATAACGGTAAATTGAATTTAGGGATGACCACAGATGTACGAGATAGTATCTGCGAAGCGGAAGTTCGGGCAGAGTGTTCAATAGAACATCTCAGTTAAAGATTAACATTTTTTTGTTTGGTATAATGTACAGGTGAATCTTCTGCTATTTCACATTGCATACTGATTACAGTACCTTTGCTTTACTTTTGTACTTATTATCAAATCGGAATATACATGAAGAAACTAAAAAAGGTATCATTATTTTTTAAATTCTCTATAACACTTTTTTAATAACACATGTTTGAAATGAATTATTTCTATTATTATATTATTGAAAACGAACCTGATTATTATGTACTTAAATGCATGATTAAAGTAATAACATATCAAATAGTCTTCGAAAAGAAATTGTATTTGGTGTTAAAATTAATTTCTTATTCACCATATCTTATTTCGTAGAAAAATTATTATTTTAAATGAAATGAAAATGGAATTTCTATTACTTAAATCTGACTTCATAGAAATTTACTCAAAAAATTAAAACATCTTACATTTTATTACGGCGGAAATAATATTATAAAAAAAGGAATTTTTATTCATATATTCAGCAACCATTTCTCGTAGATGGTATAAATTTCATAGTCAAGATATAAAACAGAAACAAAAACTTCAGGTAAGTGTTAGAATAACATTTTTGTTTTATGGAAAACAGGTTATACCTAAATCTAGGATAAGCACTTTTTATTTTAACATTTTAGAAAAATTGGCAATTTTAAAAGCATTTTGTGTCTTCGAATCGATTACTTATATTTGTTGGATTATTACACACATGGAAATATGTTGTCACGAAATATTTTGGTTACATTCGCACGCACGTGCAACGTGACGTCATCATGCTACTCTGCGAGTCTGGTGTGGCGGGAACTGTCCAGGTACCAATGATTTAAAAGTAGCACGCTGTGTTATCGAATCAACTTCTTTTTAAACATTTAGCGATCAAATATATCGTAAACGTGATTGAACTCAAATTAACTTAACTATTTATACATTGCTTATAAAGAATATTAACAGTTTTAGTTAAATACACAAATCCCATCAGAGTGATACAATTAATAATATTACGAACATTCAAAACAGATTTTATACTACCAACAAAAAAGACTAGAAAAAAAAACTAATCCTTAACAATTTTACTTTCTAACAAAGATTAGTTGTGGTTAAATGACACTTCTCGTCGTATTTTGACCGTGACTGACACCGCGTTAAATTGGAGCTGCGAACGGTCGACGTTTAACTCTGTCACACGAAGCTTAAATCGAATCCGTAACCACATCGTTGCCTTTTAAATTTGTCATGCCTAGTGTCAGTTTATATAATATATTAGAACAAGGTAGACATTACGATGATTTTACTAACACCAAATACCTTGATTAACCAACGATAGTGATTATTACTTATTATCGTGCTAGTTACTGATAACTATGAATATTTACATGTATTAAAACCACATACCTATAATACCCTAACTTAAAATATGGTATGTACCATATTCATTGCATTTCTTGTTTGAAATTAAAAAAAAAAATCTAATCATTTATTGTAGGTAAATAATTTTTATAGGTTATTAAAACATTCACGCTTTAATTACCATACGTCACAAATACTTTTTAAATGTGGTATGCAGTTTGAAATTTACGAATTATTTATTGGTATATCATTGAAGCAAAGCTACCACAAATAGTATTAAACGACAATTTTTTAATAGTCGTTCACGAGTTAAGTATTAAAAAAAAAAATCACAAATGATTTTTCGAGTTATCATACTATCTCCGACACTAGTTGGAAAGTAATTTAATTTTATACGTTCACATTTTACGATAAACAAGAAACTACTTATGCATTTAATTAAAACAATGAGTCCCTATACTAGAGATCAAGATCATAACGCTAAGTGTAGACAAGTGGAACGTGTCCCTTGACCCAAGTTGAGCGAAACGAGTTTCGTTAAAACTTTATTGTACATGCAAACGCAAAAGAAAATAACGATGATAATAATTTAATGAGTAAAATACTTTTGTACGAAAACGACTGTTTAAATCAACCCCGCCTTACCTGCAGGAACAAAAAAGGACTCCTGTTAGTAGTACATTAATCGACGCACCCAAGCCTGCGTAATTACCCCGTGTCCTATACAAGCAACTGCAAGATTAATTAGACGAAGGCAAAGTGGTACGTGTAAAAGCTGAAACTACGACGAATTGCTCTGAATGTTTAACAACGGTGAAATGCCCGTATATTTTCTTAACAATTTACAATTTGTTTTCCGTTGCAACTTGCTGATACGTGTTGAAAGTTCCTGAAATGCTAATTGTTTTTTCTTGATCGCTAGATTTTCTCATTACGAAATAATTTCTTTTAAGATACAATAACTTTGTTTTTAATACTTTTGCTGTGATTATTTTGACTAAATTTGTTAAATAAGGGCTTTCACAAAGAAGATGTAAAATTACTAGTATATCTTATTTGCTCTTGTAATACAATTGTCTCTATGAAAAAAAATATGATGATATTATTAATTAATTTAGTAAACCATCGATAAATAAATTAATAAACAAATAATTAAATTATAGTTTAACAATTATTAATAGTATTAATATTAAATAAACAACAATATCATTCCTATCGCAGAAATTTTTACGCACTGAGTTTTTAAAATTTAATCCTTTTAGATTGTACGTTCTCGAACAACGTCTATTGCTTGGCCTCTCATAAAAATGTGAACACGTTCAATGTTCCATTCGATACGTCTAGACGGTGCAATTTCTGTAATAACAAAACTGCTAACAAGCTTTTTGATGATTAAAAGTTTTGTGCGAGGGTCGTATCTCTTTAAAATATCGCAACTGAGATCTTTAGTTTCTTTGTGGACATGTTTAGTTTCTGTTCATTTATTTTTCTTACTTCATTTGGTACATTTTAAAAACCATCATTTTGTCTATAGTGTTTCAAAATGATTGTTTTTGTAACTCTAGCTCAGTAATACTCAGAACAAAGAACTTTAATATTAATACATTTATTATGAGATCTATTTGCAATCGCCACAGATTGAATATTCGAAACAACGAAGCATACTGGGTAAATAGTAACTGTATGATTAATGCGAGTGTAAATACGAAACTTAATCGTGTACTAAAGAGCGCTTGCATAATATTATAAGAGGTTTTTTCTTTTTTTTTATATATTGTATCTTCTTTATAATGAATTAAAATGACCTATATTTCATCTAATATGAATGACGTTGAAATCTCATCGACTACCTCCATGGCGCAGTGGTTTACCCGCTTGCCTTGTAACGCCCAGGTCCCGAATTCGATTCCCGGGCCACAGGTGTAGTCGAGTCTGGATTGTGACAGGGTTTTATTGACCCCGACTGGTGACCTACCATAATCAATGGCAATCTGCCCCCACAACAGCGTTCATATGTTCTGGCAGTCAAACTTGTGAGAGCAAAGATACTTGACATGCTACATGTTCTACGCAAACGTGCTTCACCATCTACTGCCTCATTGTCATTTAACATTAGATGAAATTGAGGTCAAGTATTAGGCATAAATAGCTACTATAAGTACTAATACCTGATAAGAAAATACAAAGAAGGTGAAGTGTACTGGCCCGGTATGCCCTGGCTCTCACATGTTAATAGTCAGAACACTGCGGTACTAACAAGTAGACAAAATGTTAAGGTTATAACTAGTGAGACCTGACCGTGTTGGAAAAATGCTATTACATTCTTAACTCCACCACTTACGGGGTTCGAATTGAACCTGCTACTTCTGAGTCAAAAGCACTTCGATTAACCGTTTCACCACGCAGGAAGCTAAAACCAGCTTTCGTATATGTAGTTTTAGCGTCTAAACTATAGAAACAAAGAAATGTTACCACTTTGTTATCAAAGAATTTTTTTTTAGAATATGACATTTATTTGAACTTTGTACCCCCTTTGATTCTAAGTGCGCTTTTAGCGTGTTGTTAATAAAGGAATGAAAAATACACGCACTGCATTTATAGTGTACTTAGAACGAGTGTAGTTTTCTTTATATTCCTCTCCATATTTTCTGGTACCATCTAGAATTAAGAGTTTGACAAAATTCTCAATTTTTTACTAATAACCTCAAAATCGAATGTGTACATCATAAATATACATTACAAAATAAGCACAAGCTGATTTATATTCATATTGTTTCATACCATAACATGTTCATTATGTAAGTCTTCGCAATAGTTTTGTGACAGGGAGGTCCCAGTATCTGTTCCCGTGTGACATAGGTATGGATAGCAGCAAAGTGTGTTCGAATCTGCAGTCATAACAGCATTATTATGTTTCGGAACCTATACATGTGGGACCCAAATTATTCTGGGCGAACACGTTTTATTTTCTTCGAATACAGTCTCATTGACACTAATCTCGCGTAAAATAGAGGTCACGTGGAAATCGATCCCTTTCTTTCCAAAGTTTTTTTTTAAATCTATTCTATTGTTACTTGTACGAAACATTTTAATAAATCATTTACATGTATGTAAAACGAGCTAAACTATTACAGAAGGCTTTGGAGACTCAAAATTGATGTAAAAACATAACAAATTATTATGTCCTGTGCATTAGGATGCAGCATATTCCACACCCCTATTTTCAAATTATAAATTAATCACCTACGGTATGTTTTATATTTTGCTTAGGAAATTTTATATATTTTTTATAATTCTTTCAATTCAGCTGTAGAAAAATGTAAGTTTTACCGTTAACAATGCAATGAAACAGAAATGTATATTCGTCTAAATAAAGCCCGCCCCCAGCAAACATTACTTCAGTCTTTTATTTTTTAATTGCAGTTTCGTAAGATCGTTTACCGAGTAACTTGAGCTCCGGGCATTAACTGTACCGGTACGTCTAGGTAGAAAGGTAAATTCATTTGTTTTCGTTAATACAAATATTTTATGTTTAACCTTCGTACTATGGCTGTTTGTAACGTTCAGTTTTAAATATTCATGAAACTAACATTGAAAAATATTTTACCGTCTACCTATTATTGTGTGAAGGTCCAGAGTATTGTGAACTAGTTATAATATTTTCACTAATTAAATTCGTTTATGAACGATTAATTTTATTTCGCAACTGCAGCTTTAAATAAAGGAAATTAAATGATAAAAATCTTATGTTCCCTCCTTATTCATACTATTTATTGGTGCAACAAAGGGTATGTACAATATAACACCAATTTGATTCTGTAAGTTGTACGCTGTTGGGACCATTTACAAGATGTGGCTATTTAACTTGGTCCCACCATTTAGTCACCAGCGACTAACATAATTAGAATTAAATCGGGCACACCATGTAGTAGTATAACAATTCTTAAAGTAAGATATAGATTATACCTTTGTCCAAGTAAAACAGTATTCATAACTTTTCAATACTATTATATACGTAGGTGTCTATTATACCTATATAAACAAAATAAGGATAACGATCAAGTAATCCCTAATTTCACATCAATTTTGGATCCGTTATATTACGACAAGAATTATATATATATATATA